>CM046846.1:25394226-25546726 GCA_025618425.1 Heliocidaris tuberculata | reverse complement strand
CGCTATTTCTACTCATTTTCTCTTATTCATTCTATGTTTTATTTTTATTTTTTTATTTCCTCTGCATTCTACTTCTTATTAATATTTTATGGTGTTTTCTTTTCTAAAGCATTAAAATAATGTAAATGTACACAATATGAGACAAGGACAAACATCCTCTGTCCAAATCATATTACCTGCGCTAATTAAACTTATGAAGGCAACAAGTTCACATGCCAGTAATTCATGACAATGCTTGCATTGTTCATACTGATTATATTTACCTCTTGTACGGTTTCACACTACAATGGCGCATCAAAGACCGTGACGGACGCAGACGAAGTCATGCGTCAGTAAATGATGATGATGATGATAATAGTGATAATGATGATGATGATGATAATAATAATAATGATAATAATAACAATAATAATAATAATAATAATAATAATAATAATAATAATAATAATAATAATAATAATAATAATAACAATAATAATAATAATAATAATAATAATAATAATAATAATAATAATAATAATAATAATAATAATAATAATAATAATAATAATAATAATAATAATAATAATAATGATAATAATAATAATAATGATAATAACAATGATAATAATAATAATAATAATAATAACAAAATGATAATTATGAACCCCGGTCACTGGATCAAGTTCCGATTCGGCACTTTAAGTGCACATTCTCCACTCCCCTATAGGAAGCATTCATTTTACAGTCGCACATATATACTATTCCAGTCACAATGACATTTGCACCTTACCGGGTACCCATTAAACACCTAGCTGAAGAGTGGCAAATGTATATTCTTGCCAAATTAATGAAAGGACATTAGTGCCGAGGCGAGACTCGAACCATGTGATCCACAGTCCGGTGACATATCCACTAGACAATGACACTTCTAAATGATGCCTCACGTGTAACAAAGACAACTACAAACAATCGCGCAAATTTTCAAGAATCAGTGTCACAGTTAACCGGTTCACGCGGGGCGTTATTTGAAAGGGTTTGAGGGTTTATTTTACCCGACTGCTAAGAATGCATATGTGTATGCTTGTAAATAAGCAACCAGTGAACCGACGACTTTAAGTTCTCTCCGAGGGACTTGGTAATGACGATTAATGCCTTACCAAAGGGCACAGTTAAGCATCCGCTTGGTTCGAACCCGGGTCCTCCCGGTTACTAGACCACTGCTCTACCACTGAGCTATCGCGCCTCCTCAAATTTGCTGACGTTCAGACCGACCGTGTCAGTGACTTGGACAGTCTTTTTCAAGTCGTGAAAAGTCATTGCGAAATTCACAGTGCAAACAATAAATGATTAACGCATACAGGCGCATGAGTTAGTTGCCTTCACATGCTCGATTAGGGCAGATATTAGACGCAATCGAAATGACTCCTCGTGTGAGCCCCGCTTAAGAGTCTATTACGTGTATGTGTGAGCCTGAATGTTCTGCACTTATGCAGCTAGCATTGTTCAATGTTCAAGCGCTAAATGTACTAGGTGTTACCAAAAACATTTCCCACTTTTGATCCTTAATAGTTCAAAAACTATATATCAGATCTGTACAAAACTTTAACTTTGCACAGGGGTCAATTGGTGTGTATGGGAGTGTGTGGTTAACACCCAGACAATGGTTCTGGACAATGGCCAGGGTTTGAATGCTTTATTATTTATTCATGAGGAATTCCACTATCACAGCTAGTAGTTTTTGAACTATTAAGGATCAAAAATGGGAAATGTTATTTGTAACACCTAGTATATGTAATGTGTATACATTAACTACACCCTAAACGTCTCTCCCACCTCAAAACAGACAGACAGAAATCCACTCATTAGCTAAAACCGTCGTAAAATTTTACCGGAGGTCTTCGCACTCAACTTGTAATTAATTTAATGATTCATTGAGCTGGAACGTATATTATATTAACACTGACGAATAATGAAAACACGCTTCCATTGCAAACGTTATATGGAAGCTGAGTTGGTATAAACAGGGTAAATACCAACATTTTCAAACTCTCAATACTTCAACATAATGGTGCTTATATTACGAAGTAAATTTAAGGTATTGTTGACAGTGATAAATTCGGGAAAAAAGTTCACAGACATGAGTATCTATCTTTTCCCCCAGCTATTTTTGTTTAAGTGTTTGCCAAACGGACTTTAAAAAAAAAAATACCCCCCCCAAAAAAAAATAAAAATAATAAGCATAAAATTTGTTTTAAAAGATTTAAATTAAAAAAATCAAAATAGGTAAAGCTATTTTACTGCACTAGATGGTGATCGTTTTGTTTTCAATTCAATTCAACCTTATGTATTTTCTCCGTTATGACAGCTAGCAAAATATCTTGATTATTTTCACGATATACATAGAATTACTAATGTTGTTTGTATTTCCTGTACAGCATTTTATATGTATATATTTTCTTGCATATTTCGTTCAAATCATGGGATTATGTATATTGGAAGATACAGAGGCCTGTGGGAATTTTTTTTTCCAGGCATACTAATGATATAACTGAAAAATAATATGTCCTGGATTTTACCTAAAATGCCCCATGACTGCCTGACAAGGCAAAACAATACAAAGATATTTAGGTTTTCAGTAGTGGGATGATGAATCCCACTAAACATGGTCACGTGTTCGTGTCATTATTTATAAATATGTTTATTAGCTTTTTAATAAGCCATTTCATTCCTCTCTTATACCCCAATTCCAATTTAGATGCTCTGCGAATCCACCCCAGGGGGAAAGCCGCCATAATTATCTCATAATGAATCGTTTATTCCATACTCCAACACTATGAATATTACAAGTGTTTGTAGTAACAATTTCTCTTCTTCTCGTTATACTGTTGTTATTTCAGTATAGCGAGCCTTGTGTAAATTGCCTGAATTGATAACACGTTCTCTACATTTTTTTTTTTTTTTTGCTTCCTTTCTAAATTATTAATTCCTCTTTATGGCTGAGATCAATTTGCTTTTTTCTCAATACTGCATGCGAAATCACAAAAAAAAGGGGGGGGACCCACATGCACCTTCTCGTAGGCAGAAGCCATATGAATAAGCAAAGTTGCCTTCATGAGGCATTTCAGATTGAGAATGAAAATAACACCCACGACAAATAATAATACTCAATTTGTCATTTTGATCCTCCGAATCTATTTATACCCCTTGTTTGTGTATTTATTTTGTCACTTTGATGCTCCGAATATATTTTATTCATTTATACCCCTAGTTATGTTTTGGGGGTTGTTTTATAAAAATGCAGAAGTTTTTGATATATATTTTGTTACATCATCAAAATATATTACGTAACCTAAATTATACATGCTATTAGTTCTTACAACGATGTTAGATTAGCTGGAATTTATCAACAAGATAAATCAGTAGAATGTGATCTGTAATCTGTCAACTAGATAAATCAATAATATGTAACATTATAAGAAGTAAACAGTATTATTACTATTTCTACAACAACAAACATCATTCGAAAGCTTTGGATTCTTTGTTTACATGGACTGTGTATTTTTACCCCCTTTCTTGCCCTGAGGTATTTCCATCCGTCGTAACGTCGTGTAGAAATATACCGTTGTCATGGTTGTAGATATGCATAGACGTCTAATGAGTGTGTCCCTTGTTATAGGTTCTTAGAGCATCTCCCCTATGCACAACAACAACAACACACGCTTGTCGGGGGAGGCGTGTAATCAATTAGGTTAAGTGTTTGAGAACTGATGCATGTGCTTTCTGTTACGAAATGAGAATTTCGCTGATATGATGTAAGAATAAGTATTTCTAATAATAATGACAGTAACTATAGACTATACAGTATAATGTCATTAATACTCCAGTGTTAATCAATGAAAACAACATAAATGTACAGTAAATGTACAGTAGTATTCTTAGTAGCTCTTGGTGAAATTTGCAATGTTTTTTAGACCATTAAAAGTTTCTAATGAGTTATGATATATTTCAATTCGTGAGAACACAATTGACATTTCTTGTCAGAGAAAAACCCCGTCTAAATTAAGTGGTTTTGGGTATTATATCCGAGTCCAGTTGATGGCTACAATATAGAAAATTGGGAACAAAGAAGAGGAGAAAGCAAAAACATTGCTTGTGAGGGTTATCGGGTGGGTGAGACTAGATGGATTTTGTGAGCGTAGGTGCGTGTGTGTGTGAGGGTGTGTGAGGGTGTGTGTGTGTGATCTTACATAGATTCAGTTGAGGGGAACAGAGAACAACAGAGCACAATGATGGCCTTTATTCCGTCATGCTTGTGGGGTACAAAATACAATAGGAGAAGTGCTTGCGGGGTACACAATACAATAGGAGAAAACAATACAGTTCCCTACAAATCAATGTGTGTGAGGGTGTGTGTGCGTTGGCGTGTGTGTGTGTGTGTGCAGGGAGAGATGTACAAACGTGTATTCAATGCATCCCCCTTACCGATAAAATCTGCTATGATCAGGATCAGGTAGACAGGAAAATGGCTAGGGTTATCAGATTCAGTTCAAACTAATAAATTCAAAATAACCATGATAACAGCTAAAGTGAATTTGTACATTATTACCTGAACATGCTGAAGACCTCGAGGTTTCGATGAAGATAGATGTTAAGAGTATTTATTTTTAATCAGTGAGGGGGCGCCGTAGCATTAGAGTACGAAAGGGAAGACTTGGATTTTCTCGTCAAGTCGACGACCTTTCCGTGGGTGAGAAGATGAGATGTTAAAATCCAGGATATTTCAAAGCAGTAAACTTCGAGATGAGAAGACAAGAAGGCGCCATCCCAGGTTCCATGAAGCTGACTTAGTTTGGACGAAGGCCCTAGAAGATGAGACGCATAGATGTCTCAAATTCGCCTTCCTTGAGACAAAACCACAAAAAGGTTAGAAACTAGATCTTGGCCAATTAACATAAACTTGACAAGATCTCATAATCATGTCTTCTTTATTTCTAGGCATCATCTTCTTGTTTTCTCATCTCAAGAATGTCGATATATGGCGAGATCCACGGTCTCGTCTTCTTTTCTTCTTATTAAAATTACATCGACACCACAAGATCCTGAATAACATCATCACCCCAAAGGCTTTTGAATATTTAGTAAGATGATGATTATAATCGAACTTTGTTTATCTATTTACGGTTGTTCCTCATTACATGATTCGGCTCCAAGTTAATTCGCTACACTAATCGACTTTCCAACTTCAACCCCGGTATCACTTTTATATCAAGAAAATGATCACCCACGAGGTCTGTGGCACAAACTATATCCTCGCCGAGGTTATTTCGGGGTTACTATCCTCCGGATCCGCAGGCAATCGAAGATGGTCAGAAGTGTAGCCCCGAGACCATCGAGAAAAGGATGACCCACTCCACTGCCCCAGTTGACATTTTTAAGCAGGCGAATATTATGTGCTTAATTTCCCATAGTAACAATACTTTCACTAAACTTTTACTATTTTTTTTTTTTTTACTAACATGACTTACTTAATATGTTCAGGGCTAATTAGTAAATAAAGTAAAAAGTAAGTAGGCATATAACGCTATCGCAGTTATGGTAGGAAGACTGATTTACATGACTAACTTTACTTACATGCACAAATATGATTTTTTTTCCGCAAAATCTTACCCTATTGGCTCTTAGCGCGTAAGTCTATATAGCGTAATCATATATAGAAGGAAATATCCATAAGTATATTTATCAACATTATCACAGTCATGTGAATATTCTTGGTAGGTAATGCTAGATTACTGACGAATATGCCCCTAGAATCAAATGGAAGGTTATTCGCATCATGTAACAAAAGTTTTATACTTTCTCCACGACGTATTCAGTCCTAAAGATGTTGACAAAATTATTTTCTCTTGTATATTTCATTCAGGCTCACGGAAAGCTTTCAATTTATACTGGTTGCCTCAAATCGAAGTCCTAACAATCCAAAATGCATTCGATGTCGTCGACCACGGAGCTGAACCCTCACCGTCTGCCGACCCCTGCTCAAACACCATGTCGGCATCACAACAGCCACCTACCCGGCTACCTTTCCGTACCAGGCCTCACAGCCAACGGGGTCGGCTCCGATCTCTCACTCATATCGGGAGTTAGCAACATCCCCTTGCAGGTAGAGGAAAACCATTCAAAATGAAATCTTTGTGAAAATGTTACAATCTCCGTAAGCAAACGGGGGAAATAATTATATAATATTGAATGGCCTTGAGTGGGATACAAGGATATATCGCACGAGCTATGAGCATATTTCACGAGTCGGCACGACGAGTGAAATATTTTCAAAGCGAGTACGATATATCCTTGTGTCCCACGAAAGAAAAGCCATTCAATATTATTATTATTAATTGTATGATACCTAGTTCCTCAATTTTCACCATTACATGTCATTATGTTTTTGTATTGACTTCGACATAAAACACAGGTAGAAAAACATTTTTGTCCTTACCCAAGCATCTTGCAAGAGCTGCGCGCATACATCCATTGTCTTAACCTTTGCGTATTTAAGCGCGTATTCACTTTTTTACGCGTCACGCGCACCCCAAACCATGAGATATTTATATAATATTGAATGGCCTTGAGTGGGATACAAGGATATATCGCACGAGCTATGAGCATATTTCACGAGTCGGCACGACGAGTGAAATATTTTCAAAGCGAGTACGATATATCCTTGTGTCCCACGAAAGAAAAGCCATTCAATATTATTATTATTAATTGTATGATACCTAGTTCCTCAATTTTCACCATTACATGTCCTTATGTTTTTGTATTGACTTCGACATAAAACACAGGTAGAAAAACATTTTTGTCCTTACCCAAGCATCTTGCAAGAGCTGCGCGCATACATCCATTGTCTTAACCTTTGCGTATTTAAGCGCGTATTCACTTTTTTACGCGTCACGCGCACCCCAAACCATGAGATATGGAGATATATTGCACGGTCATCCGGGTACTTTTACACAAACCATGAGATATTGTTTTAAAATTGCACGGTCACCCGGGAACTTTCGCGCAAACCATGAGATACGCCAATTTTTCTGGTCGCCTGAAAACCCTTCATACAAATAATAATATTAGTTACCCCCTGCTTGTTCACGAAATACGGGCAAATATCTACGGTCTGGTGCCATATTCCATGAGGCCGGAGGCCGAATGGAATATGGCACCAGACCGTAGATATTTCCCGTATTTCGTGAGAACAAGCAGGGGGTAACGATTTTATCTTTTTAAGTGTAGATCTACATGAATTCTGTAGTGTAATCTCATTGGTAAAGTTACGATGAAAACATAATTCATATATCAGAAACTTTGGTCTGCTCACCACTTGTGCTTTCTTGTCTTTCTACAACATCCATCAGGAATACACGTAAATCAATATCAATTTCATCAGTCTCTAAGTCATTTGTTGTTCATAACTGCCGCTAGTTAATTTTAACAGTTCAAAGTCAACTTTAATATGCCAAACTAAAAAGTTCATATTCAAACGGTTCAAACATATGTACAGTTCCAGCTTTGTTTGTTGTCTGCATGCATATATGCAACAAGATAAAGCGCAAATATATGCATGCGATATGCATACGCGCAGCTAGCTGTGAGTCATCACGGAATACGGGAAATATTCAGGGATGGATTTAGCGCATGCGCACAAATAAAAAAAAATGCAAAACATAAAAACAACAACAGCGACAAATGACCTCATTCACGGAATACGGGAAATATTCAGTGGATGGTCTGTATTTGTGACCGAGTACACGGGTAATACGGGAATTTATCAAAGACATGATTGACCAATGAGATTACAGAAATCATGAACACTAAAAGATAAGGAGATATATTGCACGGTCATCCGGGTACTTTTACACAAACCATGAGATATTGTTTTGTAATTGCACGGTCATCCGGGTACTCTTGCGCAAACCATGAGATACGCCAATTTTTCTGGTCGCCTGAAAACCCTTCATACAAATAATAATAGAAATTATCTTACTCTGACGTCTTAGATATAAAATGAAAAATATTAAAGGGGTTGCTCTCCTAGTAGAAACATGTTTGCTCTTCATCCAATCTATGAACAAGGTTGTTTTTTTCTATCTGCAACTCATTCTTTATAAAATTTTGTTATTTTTTGGCAAAATTATTTGTAGCTTTTCAGTGAAGGACAACGCATCACTGTCAAGGAGCGGGAATTTCTGGAGGCAGCTGAAAAGGGGGACAAGGCGACGATAGTTCGCTGCCTCCAAGGCGAGAATCCGGTCAACGTGAACGTCAGCAATCTCCTTGGGCGCAGCGCATTGCAGATGGCGGTAGATAATGAAAATCTGGAAATTGTTGAACTCCTACTCGCTCAGCCCGATGTGGAGATAGGCGATGCTCTTCTACAGGTAAAGGAAAAAAAAATCAACCAGAATATCAATATGCAGTAATATATCATTTGGCTTTAAACATAGTATTGCAGACTATTGCAGCTGCTGACAAAATTTAAATCAAAGCCAGTGAATGTGCAGCTGTTGCATGCTTCAAAATGGCATATCGTCCATTTATTTTTGAATATTAATTAATATTTAAATCTGATTATTGATATTTTCATTCCTGTAATGATATTTAAAGTATACCTATAATTATATCATCATTATTATGTGACGTATGTTACTGTTAGAGGTCCTAGTATGCTGAAATATCGAGACTTATTCACCAACTTAAGTAAAAGATTAAGAGTAACAAAAAAGGAGGATTTGGGCTATGAACAAGTCTTTGAAAGAAAAGGTCTAAGAACTTGTCGGCATGGTCCAAATGGACACTGATTTGCCCTGTTAATGAGTTCCCAGAATATTTAAGGTACATAATGACAGACGACTTAATGCTGTGCATAGGGTGTCTAATGTCAGACGTTCAAAACGGAGGTCGTGCCGATGATTACAGTCTCCCATAGGCGGCGATTCGGGGGGGGGAGGGATTGGGGGACCCCCCCCCCCCCCCCAGCCGTGACAAGAAATCGCCGCACATGCAGTCTGCGCATGAACAGATACAGGTCATTTTGTACCAGAGCGTGAAATCTCCTTGAGGATAAAACTGTATATCGCTTTAATTAAACTTCTTTTCAACAATTCACAGGGGCAAATCCGAGCGAACTACAGGAGATTACGAGGGTCCGGACCCCCTTTTATATATTTCTTCTAAATACTTTTCATAGGTTATATGTATATGCCTCCTTCTTAAATACCGATTTTACTCTTCTTCTTCTTTTTCTTCTTCTTCTTCTTCTTCTTTTCTTTTTTTTTTTTTTTTTTTGTTGTTTGTTTTATTTTGTTTAATTTTTTTTTTTTTGTTGGTTGTTATGCTTTTTAGGTGTTTGGGGGAAATTGGACCCACCCTGTTACAAATCATTCATTTACTACGCGCCAATCTTGTACATGTATTATAAATTGTACTGGTACTTTTGAAATGTTATTTCAAAGAGGTGATTCAAAAGCCATCAGGCCGCACCTCCAACTTCTTGGGAGTCGTTATTCTAATATGCAGTCAGACCCAACTCCGGAAATCCGAGCATAGGTATATACTCCGAAAACGGCGTATGAATATAGAGCCCTCATCGTTCAGTGTGAGGCAATGTGTACAAAAGGCATGGGGAAAATCTTGTAAAGTCAACCAGCCAAAGATATATGAATTTTTAAAAATAATGCTGCGCGTCAATTATCTTCAGAATCCTTGAATGATTCGTCATATGAAATGACTTTCAAATGACAAACGTTTGAACTAAATATATCCGCAGCATTATTTTTGAAAAATATATTATCAACAGCAGGTCGACATTGCACGATTTTCCCCATGTCTTTTGTACACACTGTCTCGCAATGAACGATGAGGGCTCTCTATTTATCTTGCTCCATACGCCGTTTTCGGAGTATATACCTGTGCTCGGTTTTCCGGAGTTGGGTCTGACTGATATGTCCTCTCCATGTTTCTAAAATTGTCTTCAGAACTGGGGACTATGTACTATGTGATATCAAGGAACTTATCTATATTCCGGTGGGGAAAAAAAAAATCTGGAACAAGCGGCTAAAGTAGAGAATTATTCGATTTATGAATGACAAAGTAGGTGAATGCATAATATATTCAATTTCATGCGCGTTCGCGACGTATTTCCTCAAGGGCCGAGCGATGAAGGTATTTGTTATCATGGAAACAAATCGCGTTATCTGCTTTATGCCTTACTCCCCGGCGGAGCCCATAAATCGTACATGGTGATACGAATCCCATAATCATCACGTAAGTTTCATAGCACAAAGTGATCTTTATCAGAAGCACGCGCTTTATTGACTCTCTTTGAGTAACATGTAATATGGTATGAATATGATATTGACTGCATCGCCTACAACTTCAACCTAATTTTCCTCCCCTCCATTATCATCCTGCCAAGGAAGAGACTCAGTGTGAAATCACAAGAATCGATTTAAGAGTTCTTCACTACCGAAGTTTAATATTCTGTACATATCATGATGGGTGAGGGTTGTTGCTATATTTGCTTGTGCTTTGAACATTATTTGATCAAACCGCCGATTGGTGCTGTAATATTGACGGAATAGATGCCCAAATGCCCTTCCTTTCTCTGAGCGATTGCTTTCTCATTTTGGTGCAGGCGATACGCGAAGGTGTCTACCGCATGGTGGAAATGATGGTGAACCATCCCAGTATTTCCCGCCAAATGTTGGGAGAAGGCTGGGCCTCGGCCAACAAGTCTCGCCACCAGGAGAGTTCGGACTACTCGCCGGACATCTCGCCGGTCATCTTGGCCGCACACTGCAACCAGTTTGAAATCCTCCAGCTCCTCCTGACCCGCGGCGCCACCATCTACAAGCCGCATCCGTGCGTCTGCGCTTGCGCAGTTTGTGAGGAGAAACAAAAGCAAGATAGCCTGCGGTACTCACTGGACCGTATCAATACTTACCGTGCCCTCGCCAGTCCAGCCTGGATCTCGTTGACCAGTTGTGACCCCGTTCTTACTGCCTTTAAGTTGAGCTGGGAGCTACAGCGTCTAGCCATGAGAGAGAACGAATTTAAGGACATCTATCTCACGCTTAGTGAACAGGCAAAAGGTAAGATCTGATGATATTATAGGCCTACCCTGAAGTAACATTTTCAAGTGAAAGGAGAGCTTATTGAATGTAGGGGCCCTATACTTGAGATTCATTATCTTCGTTAAAACTGTCATTACAAATATTCTGTTATCATACAACATGGGAACTTTGTATGGTATTACAGATAAATAGGAGGATTTCAAAATTCCTAAAATTTTAAGGTCAAAGTTCACAGTCACAGTTTAATGACTATTGACATTCTTTAAAAGCACCAAAATTTAAAACCTTATGCATTTTGCCATTTTCAACCGAATTTATTTCAGATTTTGCACATAGCATTGCTTAGTAATGAATAATAATTGTATGACAGTTTTTTTTCTACAGGATAGGTGATATATCATGACTTATGGCATTTTGAATATCAAGTTTTCTTAAAAGTTATGACTTTGATATTTTTTGTAATGAAAAAAAGAATTGACAATTTCCAGCAAATCGGGCAAAAGAAGAGATTTATTACCCTTCCCCCTTTCCCTATTACCTTACGTCTGGTTTTTGTTTGTTTGTTTGGGGGTCATTATTTTCTTTTTCATTATCTAACTGTCCATAACATAACATAGCCCAAACCACCTTCCCCCAAATTAATAGTGTCAATGGCAGTACATGCTGGCAACGATATAATACGTTCTGATTCCTGGTTGGATCTATCAATGCATACACGTTTTAACCCTTAAAAGGGCCGGGGGGGGGGGGGGGGGCAGAAATTCAAAATAGAATAAAATACATGAGAAATTAATTTTGATACAGATTTTTTCCCCAATATATTTGCTAAGAATACTGGAAAGAGTTCTAGACCCAAAATTAGCATTTTTTTAAAGCTTTATTTAATGATTTAGAGCCAAAATTCTGATTTTACGCATAAATTAGCATAATTAATAAATGTGAAATTATTTCGGAGCATTTCACTATACGGTTTTGCAGATTACGTTGTGGACGACGTGCGTGCCGATTTTCGGCGAGATCGCGCGGTCGACGGTCGAGATCTCGAAGGGGGGGGGGGGCAGAATCCACCCCCCACCTCGGCTGTGGCAAAGCCAAACTAACCCGGCCCTTTTAGGGTTAAATGTATGATTTAAATTATGTACAATTTTCTTTATGAGAGAAAATAAAAACTTTTTGAAACCAAACCCCCCCCCCCAAAAAAAACAAAAAACAAACAAACAAACAAACAAACAAAAAAAAACGTCATCGATATGTCTGAAGTAACGTGCTTGTCACGGAATGTTGCTATTGTCATGACCATGGCTGTCCTCGTCAATTTTAGGCGAAGTAATATTCCTTGAAAGCTCTAGAAAGGTATAAGGACTTGGTGAAAAGGCATATCCTCAAAAATAGTGGGAGAGAGTACTGGTGAAGATGGAGGGGAAAGATAATTTGTGAGCTTTTTGAAAAAAATATCATTCCTCCTGACTGATTGCCTCTTTCAAAAAGAGACAATCAGTCAGGAAAACACAACAAAACAAAACATAACAAAAACAAAACCCTTCCTTCAAGACATCTTTTTAATCATACTTAAACATATGATGTTTATCTGGATTTTCCACTACTATAAACCCAATAGGCTGACATTAATTGCTAGTATACATTGTATGCTTATTTTATTTTGATGTTTAGTGATGATTATGTGTGTTTATTTCCTTTTTACGCATTTCCTGTCTCGTCTCTTTACTGCCATATCTGTATATGTATACATAATTACATATTTTGTAATTCTCTCTTTTATTGGGGAACCTAGTTTTAACAAGCTGTGTTTTTCCTTAGGTTCTCCCATGATACCGCCTTTTCTAATGACTAAATGTAAATTTTCACTTTTGATTACATTGAAATTGTTATTGATTATGATATCTGTATTCGATATTTGAACGATGTATACTATCAATTGTAATGTTCATTGCAGATTTCTGCAGTATTATGAAATAAATTCATTCATTCAGTAAACATCGTGCAAACCCTATACACTGCAAAAACAGGGTGTTAATTAAACACCATCTCGGTATCTATGTTGGGCTACACCAGATAAGTTTTAAAACAACACCAGTTTTGAATTAAACTGGAGTTGTTTTAACACTAACTGGTGTTGACACTTATCTGGTGATATGAAACTGGTGTTGTTTGAACAACTTTCTGGTGTAGCTCAATATTGATACCGAGATGGTGTTGAATGAACACCGTGGTTTTTGCAATGTAATATCTGCAAATTTATACCACGATCCTTACAAGTAAAACTAACATTTAGACCAAACCAATTTTCTTTTTCTTAAATCCTTTCAACGAGTTAGGTAAAAGTGATTTTCCTCATTCGAGAGGGGGTCCACTCGCTATTCATAAGGACCGCTATTCATAGAAAACGGCTATTCATTTAACAAGCGTTATGAATAGCGGTCCTTATGAATAGTTATGAATAGTGGTCCTTATGAACGGAAGTCCTTATGAATAGCAAGGTAATTTGTCTAGGGTTTGCTCGCTATGTCGAAGGACTGCTATTCATACAAAACCGCTATTCATTTAGTCACGTGTTATGGATAGCGGTCCTTTAAATATGTAGTCCTTATGAATAGCGGTCCTTATGACTAGCGAGGTTACCCCCCCCCCCCAAAAAAAAAAAAAAATACTTGTAATTCGAAAATCTGTTCTCTAGTATACAATTACTTCTTAATGTGCATATAAATTGCAACCGAGAATTATCAAAGGATTCCACGAGAATTGCAAATGCAGGTCTGATATTTTTTTCGGATATCGGCTCTACTCTTGTTCAACATAAACCATAGATAGATAAAATAAATTAGGTATGCTTGTTTAATCTGGGACCTGTAGCTCTCTTGATATTAATAACAACTCACCAAACATAAAATAATGAATTTTCTCAAATCCTTTTAAAAATTCAATTCGATTCGATTCAATTCTAATTTATTTCCACTTTAAAAAGAAACACACATTGTAATAATTATGATTATTCCTTGTGATACTGATAGCGGCGGGATCATAAAAAGCACAAGAAAGATTGTTGAAAATGATCCCTTAAATATTCAGGAACCATAACGATTAGCCGTAATATATATGGAAATCATCTTAATCTTCGAGTGAGCTGAACAGAAAAATCGAAGTACTGAGTAGAAAATAGATTCCTTTCGTGTCCTATTATATATATAATTATACACGATATAAAGGAAATGTACTCTGTGAATAATCTGCGTTTTCGAGAATAACTCCTGTAGGGACAATTAACCCGGACAATTCATCCAGAGGACTTTGGATTTCTCAGGACTATTACACCCCAGAAAACATTAAGGGGGGAAATTGGCCTAGGGGATTAGTTGCCCTTGAGAGTATTTATACGGGGGTACTCAGTGGGGGTCCGAATTTTCTCAAATGCAAAAAAAAAAAAAAAAAAAAAATACAAATTTTGTAGAGAAGCACACGAACGAATATGATTTCAGGCCCCATACACATTTTTTTCTTTCATGTACTTAAGGTATGCCACTGGATTTGCTGGGAGGAGGGAGGGGAAGGGCACGGATCAGCTAATGGTATTGTTAGGGGTGATTATTCTAGTTGGTTTTCATCGCTTGTCAATAAAATTTAGTTTTTTTCTGGGTCTAACTCAGGTAACCTTATCGATGAGAAGACGTACTTAGTGAGATAAGAGTCTGTGTACTCAAGACTCATTACAGAACTTTCGCAGAAAGCAGGGTAGTATATGCAATGTCATTTACAGCAGGAAAAAAACTCTCTGTGCCTGGAAACAGACTAAAGAGAGCTTGTGCTGTATTTGTCATGTATACATCATGAAAGGAAGAGAGTACCATAAGCCCTGTGTGATCATATTTCATTGTACTTTTATCAAAATCACCGGCAGATTTAGGCGGAAAACCGGCCCGTGTTCCCTCCCTCCCCTTAGAAACACTTGGCATATTCTTACTTAGTATACATAACCCCAAAATACTATTGTGCCCCCTTAAAACTTTCGGCCCAAAAGACACTGATCTGAAAATGTGATAAACATCCTTTCCATATCAGAAATTGTTTAAGAATTGTGTCCTCACCCCCTACCACTTTACAAAATCCTGGATACTCTCCTGATTACAACATCATGACTAGCGTCGTCAGTGCGACGTATTGCGAAATGTTTGCTGTATAGTAAATATGACGAGATGTACAGGCGGCTAGTGTTATACTGGTACTTGCTATTCACCGCAATAATTACTCTGGCTGCAGTTGTAGTCATGAATTATTTGATCGATTTTTTTTTTCTGGAAAGACTTATTACATTATTGTGTCGTTACCACCTTTTTGTTATATTCCTTTCATTTTGTAAAGTGGATAGCACTGTTGTTTTTTTTAAAGAAGTTGTCATAAATAATGACGTAATTGGAAAGCAAGTATTGGACAGCAGAGCGAACGGTGAACGGATGGCAATCATTTCTCAATATCTCAGCTTTCTCGCATACTTTTAGCACGGATAATTATGATATAGAAGTTAGGACGAGTCGTGAAACCCCAGTTTTGTAATCACAGTATTTAGCATCATGCTCACCCGTAGGGGGCGTCGTTAGACCATTTTGGATGAGGGTGTCGTACCAAATTTGACGACAAGTTAGCTAAAACTTTTCCAACAAGCACAACAATAAGGTACTCAGATTTTTCAAGTTTGTTGACAAGCTAAAAAAATAAAGTGATGGTCAGAATTTCAAATTTTGTCGACAGGTCTTCTTAATTTTTTTCCCAATAAGCAAGAAATAAAGTGTAAAAAAAATTAAAATATATGAAAAAGAGAGTACTATTTATTTGAGCGATTTGCCGACAGCCTTTAAATAGGTGACGTTAGAATGTTTTAAGTGGGGGGGGGGGGGGGTCAAGGATGCTGAAGGGATTCAGATATGTGTGAAATTATGATATTTTCACCGGGCATACGTGTATGAAAAGTTATCAATTTAGAATTACCGAGAGCAGGTGTCCCTAATTCTAAACTGGCCATTCAAGGCCTCAATTTAATTTAGAATGACGTTGCAATACCTCTTTAACTGACTGGAACGATTGTGCATTGGCATAGCTATGGGTTAATATACCCCCCCCCCCCCCCCCCCGCGAAAAGGCTGGCTACCCCTATTTGAACGCGGCGAAGGCGATATGCGTATGATATGGTACCCGTCCCTAATGGCAATATCATAATATTGAAGTAGGAAGCAATTTCAAAATGTCCGGGAGACATTACAGAGACGTTTTTCATTACGTCACTCAGTTTATAGCAAGTGGATGACAGACGGATCGCTATCAGGCTATGTTCAAAGAAATTTGTTTCTCATAAAGGATTAAAGTACATCCTAAAAGCGAGTGGACTGCTATTGATATTTTTGTGAAAGTTTGTGTATGTGACCATGGTGACGAGCTTTTTCAAGTTTAAAGCTTCTCTGGTATGATTCATATTTTATCGATAACATTTACAAGACATATTGCAGTAATTACATGCCACTAAACACGACAAGATTAACACAGGCGTTAATGATCGGTACAATAATATGGTCTACAAACGATACAAATCACGTTAATTCCTCTTCAGAATCATGCAAGCATTTAGAATGAATGTACACATTTTCATGTAGGCCTATTACATGCACAAAGAATGCACAAAGAATGTTTCGCTTGCTTGGGCATTCTCTAAATTAGTAGAAACAAAATAATCAAATCAGTCGTGAGAATTTATACTCGGAGAATGGTTGCTGGACATCTCAAGGGTGTAAATGCAACATGGGTGTGCGGAATCCACCGTGTGCATTCAACGATCTCACAAGGCTTCAAACTGACATGAAAGGACCAAGTATGGCAGCTCGCGAAGGAATTCATTTGGCAAAAGTGTTCTTGTATTGCGGTGCATTGCTGATAATAATAAAGATGAATATAATATAAAGTGCATGATAAACCGGAGAGTCTCTCTCTATACTATAATCATAACCCAAGGTAACCACAACAACAAAATACTATTTCATGCTTACAAGTTCTAAAATTAAATTCCTATATCAAAGAATTAGATGATGCACTATTTTAATATAAAAGTAGCATAAGGAGAAAGAAATTGTTAATTTCTTAAACTCAACACATTATGGGAAAATGAACGAATAATATATTTCGAATACCAGTATGGCAACATTGCATATTCATTAAAGATAAAGATGAGTTTTTCTCATGCAATTACATTGTGAAAGAAACTGTCTTAAATCAGCTTGGAAATATTGATCATGTCTACATAAGAAATGGTGCATACTGGCACAGGCACTGCACACAGAAATGGGTATATGGGACCGCACACACATGTGGCATGATTGTTCAGCCCTAACACTTCAGCTATTTGTCGTCATATTTCGAATATGAGAGTATTTGAAGAGCAATCCTTTTCAGGGGAAAATTCTGCTATATGATGTTCTTCCAAACTGGCATAAAAGGAATGACGATGCTCACAAATTATTGTTCACATTAAATTTCCCGAAACTCAACCTCCTTTTTAATGACCACTAAAAAATAATGAATTGAATGAAATCACGATCGATGGTATTACCTCCTCATCGTTCTATTGTATTGAGCAGCATACGCCGTGGATCTTCTAGAACAGTGTCGGAGCTCAGAGGAGGTCATTGCCCTACTCGACAAGCAGAGCATGGAAGACGACGATGATGAAGGCTATGGAGCGGATGAGATAAACAGTGGCAAGCTGACTCTGTCTAGACTCAAATTAGCTTTAAAATATGATCAGAAACAGGTTTGTGAGAAATACAAATAATTGGCTATATCACTGAAATGTAGTTAGCAGTATAGTCATAACGTGCCTATACAAAAGAAAACCGTTGTCCAGAAGAATTTACCATATAGTAAAAAAAAAAATGAGGAGTTAGACTAATAACTCTTGTGCTGCGGATTATTTTCTTTTAGTTACCTTATTTTAGGTCTAAGGTTATAAACAAATGGAGTAAGTATAGGCCTATGACTATTTCACGTCAATAGATGAAAAAATAAACACAGTCACGATGATTTCCTCTTTTGCGTTTAAACATTTATCATTAAAAGTGATTAAAGGCATATATGATTGTACTTCCTCTCTTTTATACCCAATATGTTTGAGCTATTTCGAAGCATCCAAACCCAGGTGTAGCTTGAATGCACGGTAAGCAACCATATACGTATTAAAATAATCAATTGAAGTATTTAGTTTAGTTTGGCAAAAGTAACCTTAAAGATTACTCAAGTTTCATTTTCTTATTTTGCTTTCACTTTCGTCCAGTTTGTGGCCCATCCGCACACCCAGCAGCTCCTTGCATCTATCTGGTACGAGGGTCTCCCGGGCTGGAGGCGGCGTAACTGGTTCGTCAAGAGCTTAATATGTTGTGCCCTGATCTGCCTCTTCCCTCTGATGGCTCTCTACTACCTGCTATTTCCCCGGACACCCATCGGGACACTGTTGAGGTCGCCCTTCATGAAGTTCTTGAACCATAGTGCGTCGTTCATCTTCTTTCTCTTGCTCCTCGTCATGGCGTCATCATCTGTTAGCGTGACGTCGGAGCGTGGTCGAACCCCTGACACCACAGAGGTCTTCATCCTCATCTTCGTACTCGGTGAGTTGCACAAAGACGCCTATAGAATAAAACAATCCACAACCTTTCCACTGGCTCATTATTTAAGGGAAGGGGTTCTTTTGGACTCAATTCCTGAAAAAATAGAATTCATGTACATGCTGTAAATAAAGTGAAGGCCGGAATGATTTTAGACCTTGATTCCTTCGTTTAATTAATAGGATTAATGCCTTACAAAAGAGCACTAGTGTTTCTACGGTTACGTGTCGTTTTTCCGAAGGTTCGTTTTTCCGAAGCTTCGTTACTCCGACGGTTCTTAATTTCGAAGGTCCATAATTCCGAAAATGAAAAGGGTTCATAATTCCGAAAACTAAATAGGGTTCGTAATTCCGAAAATGATATAGGGTCCATATTTCCGAAAATAAAAAGGGTTCATATTTCCGAAGGTTCATAATTCCGACAAGTTATGCAGGATTCTTAAATTTTCGAAATTACGAACCTTCGGAATTATGAACCCTTTTTCATTTTTCAGACTCATGAACCCTGTTTCGTTTTCGGAATTATGAACCCTTTTTTACTTTCGGAATTACGAACCCTATTTTATTCTCGGAATTACGAACCTTCGGAGAAATGAATCAAATGTTCTGAATTATGACCCTATTTCATTTTCGGAATTATGAACCCCCTTCTATGTCTGTGTTTAGGAATTACGAACCTTCGGAATTATGGCCCTTCGGAAAAACGAGTACCCCCCCCCCCCCCCCCCCCCCCCCGTTTCTACTTGGTTTCCAACCCGGGTCCTCTTAGTTACGAGACCACTGCTCTACCACTGAGCAAGGCCTAGTATAAACAGTTCTGTATATAATCGCCATTTTATTTGCAGGAATGAATATAATGGGCCGAAGGTAAAAAGCTCTTTGTCATTACCATTCTTCTTTCAGGTATGATATGGGCCGAGTGTAAACAGCTCTGGGAAGAAGGACTAAGAGCATACATAAGACAATGGTGGAACTGGTTGGACTTCATCATGCTCTCGCTATACCTCTGCACCTTCAGGTTAGAGAAATGTTTTCATCAAACTTCAACAGGCCCGGTATATCATTATTTGAAATTAACAAACTGAGTCGAGGAATGGATTGTACTTAGACAGAGTAATTTCAAAATGATCATCATAAACATCGGTTATCTGAAATGATACTCTATTGTAATATTTTTAGTATTGTAACTGCGGTTGTGAAGTAAGTAAATAGGAATTTTCCTGCTGGTATCTGATATCGTCTGTGAAGAAATAGAGATATTATGCTCTTTATCTACATCATGACTCTCTCTTACTCTGAGTTTAGGCCTATATATTTGTATATATATTTGTAATATGCATGTAAACAAAACAAATTTCCATGTATGAATTATGGACAATAAAGATTGAATTGAATTGAATTGAATTGGATATTCAGAAAACAGATCATTATCAGTGATTCGTTTTTATTTTGATATTATGAATTATGAATTAAGGACAATAAAAATTGAATTGAATTGAATTGAATTGAATATTCAGAAAGCAGATCATTATCAGTGATTCGTTTTTATTTTGATATTACACCGACTTTTCACAGGCGCTGCGGAAAGGTGAGGAATGCTCGATATGAGTCAAGACGTGGGATCGTATGCTACTACTACTACTACTACTACTACTACTACTACTACTACTACTACTACTACTACTACTACTACCACCACCACCACCACCACCACTACTACTACTACTACCATTCCTACTACTACTACTACTACATGTCATACTACTAATACTATTACTACTACTACTACTACTACTACTACTACTACTACTACTACTACTACTTCCACTACTACCTCTACTACTACATGTACTAGTACTATTACTAATACAACAACTACTACTACTACTACTACTACTACTACTACTACTACTACTACTACTACTACTATATACTTCTCCTACTTCTTCTACTACTATTACTACTACTACTACTACTACTACTACTACTACTACTTCTTCTTCTTCTTCTTCTTCTTCTTCTTCTTCTTCTTCTTCTTCTTCTTCTTCTTCTTCTTCTTCTTCTTCTTCTTCTTCTTCTTCTTCTTCTTCTTCTTCTTCTTCTTCTTCTTCTTCTTCTTCTTCTTCTTCTTCTTCTTCTTCTTCTTCTTCTTCTTCTTCTTCTTCTTCTTCTTCTTCTTCTTCTTCTTCTACCACCAATACTATTACTACTACACCTAATCAAAAATTCCTTTGTAATCTTCTTTCAATATTTCTTTTTCTTTCATATTAATTTTGTTTTTATCTTTCTAATTTCGTAGTCTACGTCTAGTGGCGGCAATCCAACTCGATCGAGGGATGTATAATGACGGTTTATCACGGGCTGAATGGCCAGCTGCAGACCCAACCCTGCTCTCTGAGGGGGTATTCGCCATCGCCAACGTTTTCAGTTTCGCTAGGATCATCTACCTCTTTCAGGTATAACGTAAAGGGGTGTATCCAGGATATTTTTTAAAGGGAGGAGGGGAGCACATAGTTCTGAAATTTTCGGACCTGTAAAAAATTAAAATTAGATATTTGGGGTGCCGTTTATTATTCCGAATTCCATGTAAAGCAAACCAGCAAGCTAGAAAAAAAAAGCATAGAGAGGGGGGGGGGGGGGCTAGGGCCGATTTTGCCCCAGTCATAAATCTGCTCAGGTTGCCTGTGTTCAAGTTTCCCGTGTTCAGGTATACTACATTGTGTCCCAAATAAAAGAAAATGTATTGATAAAAGCGTATATGCATATTGGTTTTGCATGTCTTTACAACCAATGTGGCTTCTTAGATACTAATTCGACGCATTTTACTGAGTCCCGACAAGACCCACTTAAGCGAAGTTTAGCATGCTTTGAACTGGAATTATGACATGAGTTTTGTCTGGGATTTTTTGTTGGGGTTGTTTTGTTTAGTGTTGTTTTGTTTTTGTTTTTGTTATGTTACTTCTGTAACATGCGCAGTATGTTACTTCTGCATACTATGTTATGTTTCTGTATTTGTATATCTATGTAATTATATGTATATCTATGTATATCTATGTATATCTGTGTATGTCTATGTATTTATATGTGTATATGTATATATGTATGTATATATATATATATATATATATATATATATATATATATATATATATATATATATATGTGTGTGTGTATATGTGTATGTATGTATATGTGTATGTATATATATATATGTATATATGTGTATGTGTATATGTGTATATGTATGGATCTATGTATATATGTTACAGAAGCATATATATATATATGGATCTGTGTATACCTATGTATATCTTTGTATATAAGCATACCTCTGTATACTATGTAACTTCTGTTTACTATGCTACTTTTGTATACCTGCTGTGCTTTGTAAACTGAAAATTGAGAATGATCCTATATGTTTGGATTTTGAATCAATAAATGAATTTGAATTTGAATTAATTATGGTGGACAAAGGATTTTTAAATGAAGGATGTATACGTTGATGAATAATGTAAATATATACCTGTTTAAACTCTTTTCAGTCACATAAAAGACTATACTTCAAATTTCAATAAGATAAATCTATAATGTATCTTCCATACATAGACTATTAACTAAGTAAAGGTGTCGTAGTCGAGTAGTACTATAAACACTTGACTGGAGATGGGAAGGCCCTGGGTTCGAACCCTGGCGCTGGATCCCTTTAGCACCTTGCATGGTGGATATAATATATCCCGGGGAAAGGGGTATACATCCCCCCCCCCCCCCAGTTTTTGGGAGGGAGATGTCTTGTAGATATATTTTGCCCCAGTCATAAATCTGCTCAGGTTGCCTGTGTTCAAGTTTCCCGTGTTCAGGTATACTACATTGTGTCCCAAATAAAAGAAAATGTATTGATAAAAGCGTATATGCATATTGGTTTTGCATGTCTTTACAACCAATGTGGCTTCTTAGATACTAATTCGACGCATTTTACTGAGTCCCGACAAGACCCACTTAAGCGAAGTTTAGCATGCTTTGAACTGGAATTATGACATGAGTTTTGTCTGGGATTTTTTGTTGGGGTTGTTTTGTTTAGTGTTGTTTTGTTTTTGTTTTTGTTATGTTACTTCTGTAACATGCGCAGTATGTTACTTCTGCATACTATGTTATGTTTCTGTATTTGTATATCTATGCAATTATATGTATATCTATGTATATCTATGTATATCTGTGTATGTCTATGTATTTATATGTGTATATGTATATATGTATGTATATATATATATATATATATATATATATATATATATATATATATATATATATATATATGTGTGTATATGTGTATGTATGTTTATGTGTATGTATATATATATATATGTATATATGTGTATGTGTATATGTGTATATGTATGGATCTATGTATATATGTTACAGAAGCATATATATATATATGGATCTGTGTATACCTATGTATATCTTTGTATATAAGCATACCTCTGTATACTATGTAACTTCTGTTTACTATGCTACTTTTGTATACCTGCTGTGCTTTGTAAACTGAAAATTGAGAATGATCCTATATGTTTGGATTTTGAATCAATAAATGAATTTGAATTTGAATTAATTATGGTGGACAAAGGATTTTTAAATGAAGGATGTATACGTTGATGAATAATGTAAATATATACCTGTTTAAACTCTTTTCCGTCATATAAAAGACTATACTTCAAATTTCAATAAGATAAATCTATAATGTATCTTCCATACATAGACTATTAACTAAGTAAAGATGTCGTAGTCGAGTAGTACTATAAACACTTGACTGGAGATGGGAAGGCCCTGGGTTCGAACCCCGGCGCTGGATCCCTTTAGCACTTTGCATGGTGGATATGATATATCCCGGGGAAAGGGGTATACATCCCCCCCCCCCCCAGTTTTTAGGGAGGGAGATGTCTTGTAGATATATACCACCATTTTTTTTTAAAGGAAAAAATAATTGTAAAATCAATCACTTGTTGAAATTTTGAAGGAAATTAATTTTACTGACTCTTGAGGAGTGAAAATTAAAATACTAAAATAAAATAGGTTAAGAACGTATGCAAAGTGTGTGTGTGTGTGTGTGTGTGTGTGTGTGTGTGTGTGGGTGCCTGTGCTTACGTGTGTGTGTGATAGTGCGTGCGTGTGCCCTTACATAGATTCACTTGTGGGGTACAAAATACAATAGAAGTGCTTGAGGGGTACAAAATACAGTAGGAGAAATGAATAAAGTTCCCAACAAGTCAATGTGTGTGAGGGTGTGTGTGTGTGTGTGTATGTGTGCGTGTGCGTGATCATTCGTGTATTCGTTCAAGAGCCCGATTATCATCATCTCCCCCACCCCTCGGAATGGACTTACATCACCGCAAGTCACATGTCCCCCCCCCCCCCCCCCTCCCATAAAGAAAAAAAAAATGAAAAGAGAAGAAAAGGAATGAAAAAGGAAATTGATTATACTAAAAATAAGATAAAAAGTTTCTAGCACAAAAAGCCGTGGGTTCCCACTGGTTTATTACGCACAAGCCTCCGCTTGCTTCCTCATATCAGGTAAATTTAATCAACCAATCAATAATATTAATATGTTTTTGTTTTTTCTCCCCCCAGGCCAATCCATACCTGGGACCACTTCAAATCTCACTGGGTTGTATGTTGATCGACATTGCAAAGTTTCTCCTTATCTTCTTCCTGGTGCTTTGTTCGTTTGCCTGTGGTCTCAACAAGCTCTATTCGGACTACCTGAGTAGCTTCAGAGATGGATGCGATGCCAACGCAGAAGGAAAATACTGTGCATCGCTCAACAATAACGACTTCGATGGGTGAGTGCCGTGCAGTGAAGTGCCGTAGCTAACGGGGGAGGAGGCACGTGCAAACAAGAGGGAAAGAAAAGAGAGAAAGGGGGAATGGAAGGGGGGGGGGGAGAAGATGCCTACCACACCCTCCCCCTAATCAGTGACCTTGTTCATTCTCATTTCGTTCTCCAAGTGAGAGCGGTGCCCTTCCTCATGAAGCTGGAGAATGTCTGGACACACCCTATGCCAGGTTTGCTACAGAACTCTTAATGAAACAGATCGACGTGATATAGACCTAGTGGTTCCTCCCCTGTATAAGCAAAATGGAATAGCATGAATGTATTTTTAAGTGTTGAAAAGAAAATAAAAGTATTTCAAAAGTTTTAGTCAGATAAATGATTTTGATGAGTAGGCAGCAACCAGCCGAATTCCAATAGTTAAAAAAAAAATAAAGGCTCATTCAACCATTCTGGTTGGAGAAAAGACTGAGAAGTTATTATGGACCTAAAAATCAAAACAAAAAATTTTTAAAGGTCACATTTGTCTTTAGCACACTAAATGATCTTGCCCCAAAAATGTCCTGCTCTATATTTTAAGATATTTCACGACACATTTCCAGAAAGTTGATACCAGGTTTTTATTTTCTTTTGATATTTTTTCTTCACAATATACATGATTTCCATATGAAAAGATACAACAATTCATAATTATGATTTCGTTTGAAATTCTTCATACGATGTGAGTAAATTAATCATAGTGTTTCTCATTTATTTCGTAACCATCAGTTAGACCCAACTTCCGAAAACCGAGCACAGGTGTATACTCCGAAAACGGCGTATAAATATAGAGCCCTCATCGCTCAGTGTGAAACAGTTTGTACAAAAGGCATGAGGAAAATCTTGCAAAGTCAACCTGCCAACGATACAATTTAATTTTTAAAATAATGCTGCGTGTCAATTACCTTCAAAATTCTTAAATCATTCGTCATATGAAATGACTTTAAAATGACAAACATTTGAAATAAATATATCCGCAGCATTATTTTGGAAAAATATATTCATCAACAGCAGGTCGACACTGCACGAATTTCCTCATGCCTTTTGTACACACTGTCTCGCACTGAACGATGAGGGCTCTATATACATCTCGCTCTATACACCGTTTTCGGAGTATATACCGGTGCTCGGTTTTCCCGAGTTGGGTCTGACTGACCATTGTTTCTTTCAAATTCTGTGCAGGCTGTCACGGACATTACTGACTCTCATGTGGGCCCTGTTTGGGTTGGTTCAGAACACGGCGCCGAAATTCATCAAAGAGAACCATGATAACAAGTTCTTCGTCGAACAAGTAGGAGAGTTGTTGTTCCTCGTCTATCATCTCATGTCCATCATTGTTCTGCTCAACATGCTGATTGCCATGATGAGTAACTCCTTTCAAATTATCGAGGTGAGAAAGAAAATGAAATAACAGTTCTGGGCCCTTCTTGCTTAAAGGTATCGTACAGTAGTGGGAAAGGTGGCGCTTTGGATATTTAACTACTTTGTCAGCTGGAATGGAAATTACTACATATACTGTTGTGAAATGATTAATTTCGAACGTAGGTGACGTTTGTTTGAAGAAAAATGGTTTAGAAATGGCTAAAATATCCCAAAAAATAAACATCGAATTACAAGCGCGGTACCGCGTTGACAGTTCACACACGTGTAAACAGTGTGTGCGAACCGTTGTGCGCCGTTGAGCCGGGAGCGTCGGGGTAGGTGGTCCTTAGCGAGGGTATAAGGTAACCGTTGATATTCGATCATTTGAATTATTTTACTGAAAATCACCGGAAATCATGAATATAATACCGGATTATCTTACTCATGTATATTTTTATGCAAGCCGAACAATATGAGACTGTTTTTGAGCAGTTTCATGCCAACTTTCATTTTGCTACCACTACTGTTTATTACCTTTAAAGAGTTGCGGTTAAACGCAACTTTTGTATGGAAGAGGGACCTGGACCCAAGCAATTGCGATTGATTCAAATTCGACATCAGTCGCAACCATGTACGAAAGATATAGGAGTTAGTAACTTTACGATTGCTTTGAGGATCTATGATGTATTCGGATCCAGTGGCGGATCTACATAGGGGGAAAGCCGGCCCGTGCCCCCTCTTTTGAAACCCAACTTGCATACCTTAAGTACACAATGAAAAAAAACTGGCCCCTTAATTGTGCACTTGTCCGGCTCTGTGCCCCCTCTTTTACAAAATCCTGGATCCGCCCCAGTTCGGATCGATCACAACTCTTTCAACATGTTTTTAAAAAGGGCTCTGATGTGGTTTACATTTGCATATTAAATTTATTTATATTGAATAGACCACTATTGTATAGACCTAGTGGTTTATGCTCTTGACTTTCAATTAACAAGACGTTGAAGGTTCCAATCTGCCCAGTGTGTATGTCATTAGACGAGGCATTTCATCTCAAGTTTTTCTCGAGACCCAAGTAAAGTAAATGGATATGCCTAGTAGGATGAGCTTTATGCTTTGAGTGACATAATGACAGCAAGTTTTAAGCCATGGAAACGGTAGATAAAAAATTATGTTGAACTGTTATAGGACTAAAGAGTCCAATATCTGAATGATCACAGGCCCTACACAAAATTAATATTACTTTAAAATATCAAAAGAATCAATATGTTGCCTCAAATTCCTAACCTGGTTGCTAGGATGGCATAGTGATTTCCGACCCAGAGGGGGCATGTGTAGGGCCCTATTTCATAAAAACTTGTTATCAGAAACAACTGCTACAGATCTATAACGCATCTGCTGACAGCTAATCAAGTTTAATGATTTCATTAGCTTATATCCAATTATTTTAACTAGTTATTGATAACAAGTTTTAAAGGTAAGAGATAGTTTTGGGAAGCTCTCAAAAACTTTTCGTGAGATTTCTTTGATTTCACTTAATAGCAGGGTACTAAGATAACTAAGATGCTGTGAAGTTTTTTCCTCCTCAAGTGAAATATTTATCGAATGAAAGGTGAAAAGTAATAAAAATCCCTGGCCCAAAAAAGAGGGGATGTAAATTCAAACAACGGCCACACACATTACGCACATGGGGATTGCCGAGTGTTATAGAATACCCTACACACAGTGCGAAGCGCTGGGTTTATTGTGCGGGGAACCTTAGGGTGGATATGGTCTTAGCGTGAGGCAGTAAAAAGCCGTTACCAAGCGTTTCTTACAGATATTTACACTAAAATTTGTTCGAAATCGTGAATGGAATGTTAAAATAATCTCGTACATGTGTCTTATGATAAAAGGAGAATAGTATGTGACTATGTTAGATAAGTTTCTTGCCAGTATTTTTTTGCTACCGAGACTGTCTGTGAGCTTTAATAAACAGGGCCCGTGATCAATGTCGACCTTCCACTGTCGCCCAAAATAGCGTTTGGTCGCCATTTTCTGAGCACTGCCAACAGGGGGCGCACCTGTACTTCTCTATTCCAATCAATTTCCATCTATAGGCCTACTTCTAAACTACATATTTTCAGCATATTATGTTCAGTACATACCCAAAACTATTCTTCGGTTCATTTATAATGTCCATTTTGTTGTGTGTATGGTGTCTATATAGGACCACGCAGATCGAGAATGGAAGTTCGCTCGCTCCAAGCTATGGATGAGTTATTTCGACGAAGGGTCTACACTGCCCCCACCGTTCAACCTGATCATTAGTCCCAAATCAATACTGTATGCCACTATGGCCTGCAGGCGAATGTTCTCCTCGAGGGTCATCAAGAGCAAACACAAGCCTAAACCTAGACGAGGATGTTCTATGAACGATTCGATGAAGGTTAGTGTTTGAATATCAACAAAGTAAGATTAATTCTATCAGTCATTTATTCTCACATTTTACAGTAATGTCAACGAGGTACAGTATCTCCTTGGTAATACATTATACGGAGTATTATTAATTTGCATGATGACACACGGTTTTTTTTTGGGATAAAAATATAAAGTCATATAAATGCTGTAAATTATCATCATCATAATCATCACGATCATCTCATCATTATCATGATGTGCCCAGGGAAGTGAGCATAGGATCCTAGAAAGCAGAAAGTTTGTTTTGGATATACCTGAATGAACGAATAAAAAAGCTTACTGGAGGTCGCAGTGCCTGGGACATTGTGCCCAGTATTCTGGTCTAAAGCTGCTCCCACAATCCATCAATCATGACGCAATCCGTCGGGACCCCGTAATAGGGTTTTCAAAGTATACTTTAAACGACGATTGTGATTGGTTAATGGTTAGCCTTTTTAACAATATGTGCATGCAATGAAGATCTTGATTGGCAAAGCCATTTTGCAATCGACTGCCAACCTCTGTGTTACAGGTCACTGATCATATATTTTTAATTTTATTTGTTGTTTTACTATGTGACACATTTGCTTTCTGTTTTAGAATGTGGATGGCTCAATAGGGCCGAACAACACGCCTGAATACCGGTATCAAGATGTCATGAAACGGTTGGTTAATCGGTATATCCACCAGTGTAAAGCTGCACGCAAAGCTGATGGCGTAAATGAAGATGATCTCAACGAAATCAAGCAAGATATTTCTAGCTTGAGGTGGGTTTTCTCTTTGTTCTCATCTTCTGTTCTAGATATTAAAACAAAGTCTTAAAAAAAAACTTTTATTCGCATCATTAACAAGAATAATATGTTTTATGAGTTTCGATGAAATGTTAGTTCAGTCTCTGAATAACATGAAGTCTGTAAATCTGTGCGTAATTGCTTTTTCTTCCATATCCTTTCATATTCTCTCGGATCTGACTGTACTCACTTCATAAAACAAAGACACTTAAAAAAGGTGTTTCAATAAGTTTGAATAAGCCGACTTGAAACGAGTAGCCTATAATCCATTGTTCATTTCGTCTACCTTAGATATGAACTCCGTGAAGATCGAAAGAAAGAGGAAGCCCGTGGGAGCTCCAACATGCATAACATCCGACGAGATATTATCCGTATTGTGCGAAGCACAAGCTCAACAACCGAGCCAAACAGCACAACAGTTGATGCCCGGTCTCAGCCCGGCAGTGCGGCCAGCACCGAATCGCTCCACAGCCCGAGTCAGGATACGAGTAGTACGAATACGTTGCGGCCGATTCTCCTCGGGAGCACTCAGGGGAGCGCGTTCAGACGACTCGATGGCGTGGGCGGACGTGGTGGAAGTAACGCTAATCAAGGTAACGTCAATATAACATATACACGTGATGACAGTGAACTAGAAGAACTGGTTTCACGTGTCGATCTTGAAGGAATGAAGAGAGAAATTTTACAAGGGATACAAACCGAAGTGCAGCAGTGTTTGCGAGAGGTACTTCAAACGCACAGACATCTTGCTCACCGTCCGTCTGTTGAAGGACCCACGTCGCCGCCTCCTCCCGTACCGCCGCCGCCACTCGATGTCGAATTCACGGACATACCCCCAAACGATGAACAGTATTTTTCGTACAGGAACGCGGCGTTTGAGTATGATGAAGGGATGATGACAAAGAATCCGACTTTAACTCAACTCTGAAAGGAGTTTCAAGAGGAACTAAATTACTTGACTGAACTAGCTATGACCAAAAAGCGGGTCTAAACTTAACGGAGTAAACATTCGCTTTTCATTGTGTTTTATAAGTAGACTGATAAATTTTGAATTTATTATCTATGAACAGCGGCAAACGCATTATTCATAAAGACTTAACTGTAGTTGAAAATCAGCCTACTTGTCATGAAAAAAATTAAAACGTCATATATCATTCAAGGCACAGGAGGCCTACATTTATGTATTCTTATATGCTTCAGAGTATAGCTGCGCCTACTGCGCTGGTATCTACAGGCCTGTTCCAAGTTATCATATTAAAGTAGTGTGTGAGGGTGCGTTTGTGGTTTCTTAACATATACAGGCGTATTAGACCGATTTTGCTGTTTCGGTTTCATGCCTTCATCAATAAAATCTGGTTTAGAATGCTTGTAGGCATAATTGTATCATGTATGGCGTCGAAACTTCAAAGAGATTCTATGGAGAATAAAAGGAATCAACTCTCGGGACGATGTCACCACGGTGGAACACTGATGAAGTTAAATGAAGAAAGAAACGTGTGAAAATAATCTGAGAGCGAAGGAAAGAAAGAACGGTGGATGAAACGTGCGAAAATAATCTGAGAGCGAAAGAAAATATAGACGGCCCACATCTGAAATTCTTGGCAGTAGAGGGGTGAAACAATGTGCGCATACTCGGCCAGGAATAATGATGGTACTCTTTGAATTGACAAAGGACGAAACGTGCCGAGTCTAGGACAGACACGTTACTGAGAAGAAGAATAAGCATGTGACTCTGGTATGTCCTTGGGCAGAATATTCCGATGCTCTACAACGACTACCTCAGTCACATCGTAAACGACTCCGATTCTCGGCCATTCCGGGTAGTCTATATTTTGTGTTCGGTGTGACTGATGAATAAATCAAGCTATAAAAGGGGCCGAGGAGTGACAGCATCTTTGTAAAAGATAGGTTGAACCCTTTCAGACGGCTAGATATAACCTATAGGCCGATATTCTGCTAAATATCTAAACCCATCCCTGGATCTAAAGTCGAGTTTTAACAACGGAAGTTTAATAGACCGAGGGCCGGCCGGCCGGGTTTCACTGTTTAACCCTAAAAGGACTGGGGGCCATGATGCCCCCCCCCCCTCCACAAATTTTGCGATTAATTTCAGAGTTCTGAAGATCTCGCCAAGCGACCTTGTGACTTGCACATCTTTTTGATACCAAATTTGTTTATATACCTTTGGCGGTTATGGTGTTCCGTAACGTTTAAACATCACATGTCAATCAAAAATGGCCAATTTGTAATGGTTTATGTAAAACGCAAAGGGTTTGGGAGGATTCTAATGTGTTGCTTCTTTTTATTGCATAGTCTATGTTTTGAACAATTAAACCTGAACTGAAGTTGAAAATAACTTTTCCAAGTGTAACAAATTAGAAAACAATAGAAAACTAAAGGATTAAAACAATAAATAACATAAGAAATAGAAATAAAGAAATACATAAGAAAAACTGATTAATCAATGCGTGCAATTTACATAAATTGATATTGTAATTTGTACAAATACATACTAAATAGCTTCCTTTCACATATTTCACAAATGGGAGAGCATTGGAGGTCCATATTGACAAAATAATCCGAAAATTCATTAAAATACATAGAAATTACCATATATGCATGATTAATTAGCATTAATTTTAAAAACATGTTAATTTTTATAAATTTAACTATGTATTCTTGTACGTTACATCATAAACTAAGTGCACACCAAATTTGGTAACGATGGGACATTGTATAACCGATATCTTATGGGGGCGGGTATCATGCCCTCCCCCCCCCCCCCAAGTCTTCAAGACCTCTGAAATAGCCCAGTCTTCTTAGGGTTAAGTAGAATACCAACCATAGTGTTCAATCCAGCTATATGAATTGTACGATTCAGCATTTCAAAATACGCTGTAATTGTATGGGTCTCTAATTTATTAGTTGTGGAGTCACTGAGTGTAACGTAGGAATGAAAATTTAGATGTCAAATTGGAAAGAATGAAATGCCCATTTTTTTCAAAACGGATGGGCACAAAAAAATCACAGATCATGCGGCGCGAGAACTATCGTGATATACATTTATCGGACAAGTTCATGCTTTTTATATAAGGTCAAACAAAAGCTCATTTCTTATTAAAGGTTTAAAATAAAATTATTATTTTCATTATATGCCTAGACTTATGTATATCTTTTCAGTGGCGTAGCGTTGGTCTATCTCAGATGCAGATCCAGGATTTTGTAAAATGGGGGCATACAAATCTAAGATTTTCTGACAAGCAAAAACAAAAAAGTTATCAGATTTTTTTTGGTCCAGTTTTTTCTCCTCCTCTGACAAGCAAAAAAGAAAAGAAGAAGAAGAAGAAGAAGAAAAAGGGATATCAGTTCTAAAAGGAGGCACAATGTACACTTTTCTTTCAAAAGGGGGGGGGGGCACGGGCCGGCCTGTGTCCCCCCCCCCCCATAAATCCGCCACCGGTCCAGCTGTTGAGGAGGCACTGGCGTGGTGGGGGCGGAATCGAAAATAAAAGGTGGATGAAATGCAGAGAAAAAGGCCATACGGTTGAGGAACGGTGAGAAAAGGGATCGTATCTCGTCTTTTCACGTTACTCTTCCTTTCTCCTTGCTTGCTCTCTCTCTCTCTCTCTCTCTCTCTCTCTCTCTCTCTCTCTCTCTCTCTTTCTGTTTCTGTCTTGCCTTTCGATAGGGGCATGTGCCCCTCCTCGTAGCTACGCCACTGCAGCATGGATAAAGTACATGAGCATGTAAATAAAAACATGATTTTATGCAAGATGTATTTTTTCAAAATCCAACCTTAGATGATTTGTATATTGTTAAATCACTTAGTATCCGTATTTCGTTTTCATAATCAAGTGACACTTTCATCTTGTGTTTTGTATATTTTGTCGTCACAGAATGCGGTATTTGATAAGAAACAAGCAAAATATTTGTGCAGGAGCCGAGCCCCCCCCCCCCCCCTTCTTCTTCAAATCACATTTTGGTGTGTAAGTGTGTGTGTGTGTGTGTGTTTTCGCACCAATGTGATGTTCGTTGGGCCACAAGGGCATGTGCAATATGTTCTCAAATGGGAGTGCTTAGCGAACTCAACATGAACAGCTCAAAATAAAGAGGATTTACTCGAAAGGGAGAGTCGCAAGAGGGATTTGACACCCCTCCTCCCTTCAAGATTTATGTAGGCAAAGCTTTTATTTTCCTCCAGCCTTTGTTGGCAAGTAAACTGTTTATTTTCTTTCCAATTTTTGATACCGGGAGACCCACTTTGGGGCACTGTCGGCTAATTTGAAGAGGGGGGGGGGGGTCGTATTTTTCTTGCATGTTGAAGTTTCTTAGGCCGTCGTTGCAGAATTAAAGGTGAAAACACATGAATCATAAATACAAAGAAATACAGAGAGAGATTATCTTTAAAACGAATGAAGACTACATGTACATAGATGTCGGCGTTGTAAATTTGTACTCAGCTAGTCACCCCCCCCCCCCCCCCCCCACCAAATAAAGAAAAATGTTATTTCTAAAGGTTGATATCAGGGTGCAGTATGATATCAATGCAGTTAAAGTATATTTCGCTCACAAGCACAAATGGACTTTAAATAATTCAGGAGGCTGATATATGCAGGAAAGGCAAACATTGTAGGTTTTTTTTGAGTGGTAATAGTTCCCGTCCGTTTCTCTCTCTCTCTCTCTCTCTCTCTCTCTCTCTCCCTCTCTATCCCCCCCTCTCTCTCTCCCTCTCTATCCCTCTCTCTCTCTCTCTCTCTCTTTCCGCACCCCCTGTGTTTCTATCACCCTGTGTCTCTTTCACTCCATTGCCCACATGTCTGCCTGTATATCTCTCATTCTGACTCGCGGCCTTTCTCTCTTGAATTCTCTCTCTACTTCATTTTTATATACGTCAAAGTTTATTCTAGGTTCTCTGCACTTACTTGTGGAGGACTCTCATCTTTTTTGCAACAAAACAATAGCTGGCAAAGAGCAAGAAGAGAGAAATATATTTAAGCTATGCGTCTTTTATTTGTTGTAATGATTATGGCCCGTATTCTCGAAAGGCGTCTAACTTAAGCCCCCGCCTAAGTGTGTAGATTTAGGCTACCGAATTATGGAAAGCCGAATGTCACCGTCTTTTAATCCTACAAAATCCCCATAATTCCGGGACTAAATACAAATACAAAAACTTACACGAAAGAATTGATTTCTGATGCACATTTCATGTCTGAAAGTAATTTTGTTTCTTTATTCGTTACATAAATATAGTAATTTATACGGGACTTAGGGGTTGACGAATGGCCTTCCATTAATCAGAACTTAGGCCACTTTTGAGAATACGGGCCATTATCAATCATGGGCTACTAAATTTCAATGTCACCACTAATACATATAAAACATGTTTTTGCCTTATAGTTACACATTGCCTTTTAACCACTTTGATTGTTCTTTAAGTGTTGACTTAGTTTGTATATGCCACTAACAGTGCATTCTTACTTCCCTGCCTTTTCACAATGTGTGTTACATGATTATAAGTTATAAATGTATTAAATGTATTATTAATTTACTGTATTGTTTTGTCATATTTTCAGAGATCTTATTCTATTAATATGAATTAATCATTGCAAGTATTAAATATCTGACGACTGTGTAAATGTATTCAATAGGATGATTAATTTGTATGTATGTACTCAAGGCTGAAAGCAATGGCCTTGATGGAAAATGCGTTTAACCCATATCGCTTTGTCTCTCGGATAGGATTTTAAAGTGAATGTCCTGAGCGTCACTTGGATGCCAGTATCAATGATAACGTACGCAGTGTCCTTTTTTCCCTTTCAGTATCAGAATAATGTACGTGGCCTTCAAAAGTTCTCAAAGTGCACCCATTGAAGCCCCTGTCAAGTACACCTGTATTTGAAAAGAAATTGTCAGGAGAGCAAAATCTGAAAGAAAATTTTAAAAGGTAGACAATCTCCCTTGCTCTCGTGTTCCCACACACATGCATGTTTGAAAGTTTCATTTTTCTTCTCCCCCCCCCCCCCCCCCCACCTCCTCCTGACACTGCTCTGCTACCCCTGTCTTACAGGGATGACTTTCCAGGGTCATTTAATTTATGAAATTTCATTTCATTTTCAATTTTATTCAGCGATACTACAATTTGCATATTTTTCACTGACCCCTTTTGCATGTTCTTTGCTTTGGCTTAGCAGGATCAAATGATGAGGTGCATGACAAAATTGCATTGGAAATAAGATTCTTTCATCACCAATAGTTTCTTGGTTCATTAAGAAAAACGTAAGGATATCCAAACATATCTAAGCATATTTGCCTATTTTATGTAATCACCATGTAGGCCTACAAAGCGACTCCCTTGACAGTAACTATCTACAAGGGGTGGTGGTTGAAATTTAATATGTGAATTGTGATAGATGTTAACTCACTGACCATAAATTATTAATTACATTACATAGATATCGTAGTAATAAGTGTAAGTTTCATTGACCGGAGAAATGTTCTATTCAATTATACCTTCAGACAATGCAATGTGACGTGACTTATGGAAATATTGTGACTGATCAAAAAATTTGCCTTTGAACAGTATATTTATATGTATATTTGGGTTTTGTATGACACATGCTCCACTACAATTTTGCACATTCACTGAATTCTAAACTTCAACCCTGGACTAAACACTAAGCCTAAATTGGGGTCCGCTCGCTATTCATAAGGACCACTATTCATAGAAAACCGCTATTCATTTAACACGCGTTATGAATAGCGGTCCTTATGAATAGTTATGAAAAGTTGTCCTTATGAATGTAGGTCCTTATGAATAGCGAGGTAATTTGTCTATGGTTTGCTCGCTATTTTAATTTAGAAGGACCGCTATTCGTACAAAACCGCTATTCATTTAGTCACGCGTTATGGATAGCGGTCCTTATGAATAAGTGGTCCTTATGAATAGCGGTCCTTGTGACTAGCGAGGTTACCCCCCTAATCTTAACCCTAACCCTAAACCTAACCTATAATCCAATTGCAACACTAACCATGACGCTATATCTTTGCGACGAAATAAAGAACAGAGCAATTGTCCGTGGGGCATATGTCGGAGAACCGTATATTTGACCAAGTGGGAAACAAAAACAATTCAATGTACCAGGTTATGTATTCAGCTTCTATTTACATGTATTGTTAATACTGTTTCGTGAACAAGAAAGTTTTTCATATATCATTTCAATGAAAAGGACTTGAGCATCCTGTCATGATCGAAACCTCATTTCATAGTACACAGCCAAAGGGGAACAATGAAAAATAGAAAGAAAAACATTTCTAGGGATTTACCATTTATTTTTCTATTCCATTCATGTTCTGAATAGATATCTATTTTCTATCTGCTACATAATATACATGTATACATGTAAATAGAGCAGGGATGAAAAAGTGTTTATAATGAAACGGGATTTTAATATACATCTGTGTTATTGAAGTGCATTTTTTTACTGTAAGAAAAAATCTTAATCAGAATTAAAGAAATGTGCAAATGAATTGAGATAAATGTATTGATACTTTATATGATACTTGCGCAAATACGTATGAATAAACCACATATAGACTGCAAATTTCATTTTCATTGTTGGTATTTATTTGTTCATTTTTTTAAAATTCTACACAGTATGCAAAACATATGCACACATGGCAAAATATGGCTAATTGAATTTATATACATGTGTACTTGAAAAGATTAGAGTTCATTGCTCCATTTGTCACTTTTCTCTCTTATACAATGGTGGAAAGAATTTGTAGATATTACAGTCAGTGGAACCTTGTTATAAAGAACACTGTTATAACAAATTATCGTTATAACAAGGTAATTTTGCTGGTCCCTCATGTTTGTATGATATTCTATTGTTTTATAGCCCTGATATAAAGAGGTAATTTCCTAGGTCCCAAAGAGTTTGTTATAACGAGGTTCCACTGTACATTCAAAGTTTTGACAAGGTTTGCATGGTAAACGATTTCATGGATTGAAGCAGCGTCCTATATAGCTAGACCATTTAAAAAAAGTTTCTTACCATTATGCCACCCCCATCTTTTGACAAGAGTATTTATTTTTCTCTTTCACACCCCATTCTTCCTCTTTCCACCACACCCTGCCCATTAGTGAGACTAGGTTTTCAATCATTTCCATCAACAGCTTTTTAAACATTTTAACCCTTTCGAGACAATTGACCACATTTTGTGGTTTGGCCCAATAACTTTTGATTTAGAGCCTTAAAAAATATACCAGATGCATGAGCAGAAAGAGCAAAAAATTCTGCACATACCGTGTCCATTTTTGTTGCATGATCATATTGCGTTTGATGCCAGGAATTTTAAAAAGGAGAATAAGATTGAACATCCTTAAATTGGCAACACATTGAGAGATTCAAAATCATTGTTCTTTGTCCAAATTGGCAACTTTTTCAACTTTTCGACAAAGTTCCTAACCATGTATATTATTTTCAAGACATTACATCTTATTAGAACCACGTAGCACTAAAAGAAAAATATTACTGTTGCCAATTTGCAGAACAAAATGTGATCAATTGAGCTCTTAAATAATTCCTGTCCTGAAAGGGTTAAGTAAATCCTGGTTATTGATTTACTGAAAAAAATTGACAGAGGAAGGTAGACACGCACTGCTCTAGTGATGGCCCTGTATAGCATAAGCTTATAAACACCAATTTCAATAAAAATACAAGAGTAGGATATACAGGTATATTTAGAATCGAAAAATGTATACTGCAATCTGCAATGCATTCTTTACAGAATTCACATATCAAACATGTTTTCTTTATGAATCACATTTTATGGTACTCTCAAATATTTTTGGAATTCTCTCCATGGTTGAATAGTGCATTCTTATCGTTTAACAGATTATTGTGAAAACATGCCGATAAAAAGGCTCTGAAATTCTTGAATGTAGAGGACATCACAATTTTGTATTTAAAAGTTTAAATTCTTTCATTTTCGGGCATTACAAACTTATAGTGTAGTAGTAATCAAATGTCTGGATTTCTAATGTAACTCTGGTCTGGTTCTTTAAAGTACATGTAAATAGTCAGACTTCAAATGGATATCCTCAAAAATCTCCAAACAAACAAACTTGGCCATTACTGTGGTTTATATTAAATGAACCGACAAAATTGTCCAAAACTTAAAGAAATTTACCTTCACAACATGATGGTCAAATTACTTCTACTCTTAGATATGATTTTATGAAAATCATATTTCATAGCATACTAATAATTGGCAAGATTTTAAAAGAAAAAGGATGACACAATATAATATTTTTGTTAACCATACTCATATTCCAAATATCATAAGTGCTTCCTCAGGCTTAAGAGGTATTTACACTGGAAGAACAGTTGTGGTAGCCCCTAAAAAACTTCAGAATTTTCTCTTGATTCTTAGTGTAGAACAAATGAGAGGTGAAAAATTATGTACATCCTGAGCCAGGATGTAATTTCCTACATGTGAAATGTATGTTTACTCTGAACCCAAAGTAAGTTGTTTGCCTGCAGCCTTGTACATTTACAAACATCTCTGATATTGCAACGGGGAAAGCTATAGGAATAGCTCAATGCACAATAGCACAATATAAAGCAGCCTCAACTCAGAGTTCTTTTCACATGTTTACACTAAAATTCATCCGAAGTCTAATATCTGACACAAGTATTTTTTTTACATACAAAAACAATGAGATCACATTAAAAGATGAAGTTGAGTTCTGGTCATGCAATTACATTGTGAAAGAAACTGTCTCAAAGCAACTGGGAAAGGATGATCTTGTCTACACATCAAAATGATAAGAAATGGACTCAATCTCGCTGAAAACCACAGGCACTGCACACGCATGAGGCATGAATGTTTGGCCCTAACACTTCAACCATTTCTTGTCATTTTTTAAATATAAAGGCATCAGAAGAGCAATCCTTTTCAGAAGACATTTCTACAATGACGTTCTTCTAAAACTGACATAAAAGAAATGAGAAAGCTCACAATTATTTTTCACCTTTCCCAGAACTCAACCTTTTCTTTAACATAAGTTTCATTCCAATTTCTTTTTTGCTTCCAGTACTGTAAATGGGCTCCAAGCATAAATTCATAACACACAGAAGTGGTCAAAATGAACAATTTTACAATGAATAATGCAAGATCAATCAGATCAATCTTTTAATTCTTACGAACTTTAAGATATCTTCATACTGACAAGTGATTGCACTGATTGAGCATCCTCAAGGAGTGCGTAATAAAATTTCAATACCAGAACCTCCATTGAAAATCGCACGATTCTGGACGAGGCTTTATACTTTGAATATGTGTAATTAATGTGTACATGTATGGTAAGATAATTACACTGTATAAAGCTTTCAATGTATGAAAATATTAATGTACTATACTGCCTATGCCAAGTTACACCCGGTTACACCTTAGTCAGACCGCAGAACCGACTCGAAACCGACCCCAAACCGAACGATTCTTGGCAATTTGGGGTAATGTAATTTTTTGTCTAGTCTAGCCCTGTTTCCTGGGGGGCATGTCTCATTGACACCTGTACATCATCCGCGTAAATCACTTTCTGAAAAGCACCCTAAACGGGGATTGCAGTATAGGAGTAGTTTTGATACCTATAAACAGGGAAACCTGTCTAACATCTCTGATTTTTATACCCCGTTAACGGCGATTTCCGCGGATCTTCTACTTGTCACCGATCTGAATTTGATACCCTTTTTCTTGATTTTTGCTGTTTTTTGATACCCTAAACGAGTACATATGGATTTTACCCATACACTTAAGCGTCAACTCCTCTTCAAACACACCGCGCACCGCCGTGAAAAATGTGCCATTTCCCCCTTTTTTCAACCACATCTTTTGATCCGATCGGCCTAGTTCACCACCGGAAAAAAACATTAGAAAATTTAACTTTTCTTCTTTATGGTGATGTAAAAATCACGATTTTTTGTTGTTGCATTGCACCGTCATTAGGTGGTCTGTCATTTGACAGACCACCTCTTAATTTCGTTAGAAGTTTCTTTCTTTATTTTTTTTTCTCCCATTTTTTTGTGGTCACGATTGCTCAAAAACTGTTCGGTCCATTTTCTTCAAATTTTGATCAGTCATCAGGTTCTATAAGATCAAGTTCCCGTATCTTTTTCAAGGTCATCATTTTTTCGTAACGTCATCTAGGCGCCATTTTGTCAAAATGAACTTATGGTCATATCTTCATAACGGAAAATCATTTCTTATTCATATTTTGCGTGATCAAGGTCAATGTCAATCTGGTCAAAGTCATTTCGTTAAACGCGCGCGTACGCGTACGTCCGCGTGTCAGTACGCGCGCAAAAATGAAAAATGCTCCAAATCATCTCAAATTCATTTTCCACAGGTTTCAGGCCATTTTAAGCATTTCAAAAATGTCTGCGCGTATGCGACCGCGCGCGCGTTTTCCGCGTGCGCAACACATAGATAAATGCCTTTTTTTTTGCATGGTTTGGGTTCCTGGCACTATTCTTAACAAATTCCAACCATTTACAGTCATTCTCGACCTTCCATAATGCCACAAGCGCGCGTCAAACTTTCAAATTCGTGCGCGTGTCAATGGGCAATATAATGTAAAAAGTGGTAAAAAACATGTCTATATAAAATCCGCCATAGCTCGTCAGAATGCGTGGCTACCTCCCAATTTTTTTACATATTCTGAAATCCTATGAGTTGTAGATATGAATTCATGAAAAAAATTTGGGGGTCGATCGATCGGAACGTCGTCATATTTGCATATGAACTCAAAAATTCGATTTTGAAAAAATGACGTCATAATTTTTGTATTCATTTGACAATATTCCAGTAATAGGTCGTCGATTTTCTTCCAGACTTTGATATCTTGTAGCTGAGACATTTCTATATAAGATCAGTCACCACCATTTTTCATTTTGACAAAGGGATCACGGTGTATTTTTGCGATTAAAGGAGGCATGTCAATTTTATACATTTTGCGTGTATTCTCTATGGGACATGACTTTTTCTCAAATCTTGATTATGCATTCCTGTCTTCTTTGAGCTGTATCTCTGTTATTTCTGGTCGATTTTCATCTAAATTTTAGTATGTTATAGCTGAAACTATAAGCTTTCCCAAGTGTTCCCTCCAATTTTTGATCAGATGTCGGGATCGTGCCCTTTTTTAAAATACAAAATGTAATTTGAGAATCCCGTTTTTGGTTTACGTGTTATCTCTATAGCAAAAGTTTTGGTCTATTGGTAAAGTACTTGCCTCCCATCCCGCTGACCCAGGTTCGAACCCCGGTGGGTCCATTTTTTTTTCAATTTTTTTTCTTCTTATTTTTGCCTTTTTTTAACCATCTGCTTCGACTATTATAACATATGAAATCAAAAACAATGTAATTTTAGTATGTTATAGCTGAAACTATAAGCTTTCACAAGTGTTCCCTCCAATTTTTGATCAATGTCGGGATCGTGCCCTTTTTTAAAGTAAAAAATGTAATTTGAGAATCCCGTTTTTGGTTTACGTGTTATCTCTATAGCAAAAGTTTTGGTCTATTGGTAAAGTACTTGCCTCCCATCCCGCTGACCCAGGTTCGAACCCCGGTGGGTCCATTTTTTTTTCAATTTTTTTTCTTCTTATTTTTGCCTTTTTTTTTTTACCATCTGCTTCGACTATTATAACATATGAAATCAAAAACAATGTAATTAACTTTTTTTATTTTGCGTGTTATGTCTAATAGAATGTAGTGTAAAGTAGTTTGTGTAGAACCATACGAGAAATCTGATTCCTGTCGTGTATTAAAGCTATGGGGGTTAATCTCCCATATATCCTGCAGTATCAAATCGTCCGATTTGTTATCACGATTTCTCTATATCTGCTCTGTCAATTTTCTTCAAATTTTCGTCAGTCATATATATCAGTCTTAACAAGGTCAAGTTCCCGCATCTTTTTCAAGGTCATCAGGTTATCGTGACGTCATTCAGGCGTCATTTTGTGAAAATTAACTTGTGGTCATATCTTCATAACAAAGTGGAATTTCTCTTTCATATTTGGCATCGTTAAGGTCATTGCCATTCCAGTAAAGGCCATTTTATTAAACGTGCGCGTACGCGTAGATCCGCACGTCAGTGTGCGTGCAAAATTTAGTAGTAACATTTTTTGTCCATCTGTACTTGTATCAAAAATCAATTTGGATTGTGATTTATATCTTGCATTTTTGAGGTGGGTACATTGCTATATTGAGGATAATTGGAACTTAGAGACATGTTAATGACTAGAGTTGGTTGGTGAGAGGGGACTTTGTAACTAGCCTTTTTAAGTTTTAGTTGTGGGAAGAAAATGGATATAATATTGAAATGTCTACAATTTGTAGGGCTGTTTCGATAAGGAAAAATGGATATCGGCCGATACTGATATGGAACCAATTCATATCGGCCGATACTGATACCGATACCGATATAAAGAAAATAAAAGAAAAAAATCAATTTAGTGCATCAGATGTGCATTTGTTACAGGGAAGTGGGCCTAAGGATTACTGGGAATCAATTCTGTTCCCCTCTTGGATAACAACAGTGCTGAGAGCTTTGTGTTTCCCTCTAATGTGTCTGTATTTTTTGAGTTATGGATAGGCAGACGCTTCTCATCAGTCTTATGTTTCTGTTATCATTAATGGTTTTCCTTTGTTTTCTTTTATATCTGTATCTGAAAAAATTTTCAAACGACATCGGGCGATGCGGATATGGCCCAAAATTGGCCGATATACTGATAACCGATATGAAATTGAAACAGCACTAACAATTTGATAAGTTATTTGTTATAATAGGAGTTAGTATTGTTTTTAATTGTGAACGTGGTGGTTATAGTTAATGGAAGTGTATGGTTTTAGTTGGACATACATTGTTGTGAATCAGTACTGAAACTATTGAAGAAGTAATATGTTATGTATACAGGTTAAATAGGAATGTGATATAAAGTTTTATGGATATAGATACATGTATATAGGAAATGTCAGTAATTTGTTGATATTTTTTTGAAATGTTTGTTTATTAGGTTGGGCCAAGGCGTACAAGTGGGAAAGTCTTTCGCCAACTTATGTTGAGTGGTAAAGAAGATGACGAAGAAGTCAAAGTGTTTATGTGGGACAAGCACTCGCAGCAGGAGATGGACGTGGGATCGGAGAAGTCGAGAAGATGTGACAATCTTTGCGCTCGATGTCAATATTAGTGACAAGGGCTTTGCACTGTACTCAGGTTCCAGTACACATGTGAAGGTAGGGTGTAATTGCCATGTGTTATTTATGTTTGATATGGATAGTTTTTAGTGTATGGTGGTGAAGCAAAATAAAGTAAGGCATTGCAATGGTGTTTGTGTCTGCTGTTCATCTTTTGTGTGTTGTGTGTTTGTTGTCAGTGTGTCTCTGATGTTTACAAAAACTGGAATGATATTGTACTTAGGGTTTCATATTTATCAAACTTTGAGGAAGAGTTTTTACCAATTTTGACATTTTAGCCTGTTTCTTCTGGAATTGTCCAAGAAGCTTTGATGCCCCAAACAAGATTATTTTTGCCCATCAAGAAAGAAAGAACAGCTTGATAATTTGCTTACAAGTGCAAAATCAGTCAAGTGAGGTGATTGTTGCCTGTATGTCACATACATGTATATTACTGTTAACAGTATGGTGGTGTGACCATATTTCGCGCGTGTCCTAAGTTCGCGCACAGGGTAATATCTCAAAAACTAGAAAGAATTTCGAAAATCTGATAGCACCAATCGATAGAGGAACCTAAAATTACCTAGAGACAAAATTTTCTTTCAAATTGGGTGAGAAGTTTTGAAGATATTGACGAAAAATCGGCAAAATTTGCTACTTTTTTGCGTCCGTTTCCGAAAATATGAAGTACCGACAAGGGTCTAGAAATCGTCATTTTGAGAGAAGATGTCATCAAACTTGTAAGTAAAGCATGATACCAAATGATTGTATGATAAAATTGCCTTGCCAATGATGTAAATAACTTACCTTTGATGGATTGTTATGTTGGATTAAGTAGATGCAAACTCGCGTGCGTGAAATAAGGTCTCGCTGTTTTCATGACCCATTTTCAGTTCCATGCGCGTAGCGATCCGACATCGAATTTTGAAATCGGGATATCTCCGAAATTCTTAGTCGATCAGCTTCCTTCTTGGACACATTTGCAGACTAATATTTAGCTTTCCTTTTGGTACGAATAGTTTTGAATAAATTACTGTAGAATATGAGAAATTACAGATGGAATTTCACATTCCTAGAAGTTTTTAAAATGTGCGCGAAATATGGTCACCCCATCATACTGAAAGAGTAAACAAATGATCTACAAATGGAATAAAAGTACACGTACATGTATGAATGGTGAAACACATGTATGACTGGCATAGCACACATTAGCAGTGATCTAGTGTACTTGTACATGATCTCTATTGTATTCATGTTACACATCAAGAGTGATACATGTGCCATTATTAGTGGAAATATTGATTGGATGCAAAATAATAGAATGTGTGGTGTGCTTGCAAATTCTTTTATTACATTTTAAATAAGTCGAAGAGAAGGAGAGAGAAACCCAACACCAGGTATCGATGAGACTAAATGAGAAGAAGAAGAGAGAGAAAGAGAGAGGCAACATTTGTACTAATTTTTCGTAAATAATCACGTAGGCAGAGCGAGAGAGCGATGAGACAGCCAGTGAATTCTCACATTCCTTGACAAGAAAATGATAAGAAACAATGCCTGCTGAAAATAAACAGTCTCAGTACAGTATATCACTGAGGATAGAATTAAAAACCGCTGTATGTGTCCCTCCCACCATACCCACCTCGCTCCGTGTTTCCCTTGCTCTAAATAGATCGGTCGCAAACCTAGCGTGATCCAATCAGATCCAATCAGATTCAACCGCACAGCTGAGCGGACATTGTACACTTAAGGCCACCGCACATCTTACGATCGGTCTGCGATCCAATTTCAGAAGAAAATGTAATATCATTTGACAAATCATTTAAAAACGAAAAATATTTTTTGATTGAAGTTCTGAATAGTCATACAGATCATTAAAATCAGAACTGATTTTATTATTTGCTAGATAAATCTATGTATCTACCTATTATGCTAGTCTCCGACTACGCAAGCCATTCGAGTACAAAAAGTCACAAATTGTGCATATCCCCCCACCCAGGACATCGCCTTCCTCCGTGCACGTTGCAAGACGCGCGCGCACACTCGTCCTCTTAACGAGCAGCCCCAAAACAAACCTCGGACATGTTGCTAGGCAAGGAGAGGGGAGGAGGGAGGGGCATAGGTAGATACATAGATTTATCTAGCAAATAATAAAATCAGTTCTGATTTTAATGATTTACTACAATAAATCAATGTATCTACCTATTATGCTAGACCAACACCCACTCAAAAACGGGTGGCATGTCCCAAAGAGGAAGGTTAATGAGGTCCCAGAGAAGACGTTGCCGCTCTCAACGTCACAGTAGAGAAGGATCCTTCATCAGACAAAACATCTCTTAGATAAAAGGAGATGAAGGAATTGGGGGAACGCCAGTAGGCAGCCTTCATAATGTCAACAAGTGACACACCCTGAAAAAGAGCCCAGGAAGTACTAATGCCCCTAGTATCATGAGCACGGGGCTTATCTCCCGAAATTAAAGCCTCAGGGCCGGCGGCCTGAATAGCTTCAACAAGCCATCTCGAGATGGACTCACGAGAGGCAGGGGAGAAGGGCTCACGGGTAATGACGAAGAGTTGATCATCCTTGCGGCAAGACTTGGTCCTATCCACGTACCATTTCAAGGCCCTCACAGGGCACCAGACCTTATCCTCGGGAACTGAGGAAAGATGTGACAAGGGGCGAAGAAAAATCTCAACCGGACCCGAAGAAGCCGACTGGTTCTTCGCAACAAACGAGGATTTAGGAATGAGTCGCACGCCTCCAGACTCCCAACGGATGTGTCCCGGGGTAAGGCAAAGGGCATGAAGAACACTTCTCCTTTGCCCAGAGGCTATGGCGACCAGAAAAAGCGTCTTTACTGTCAAGTGATGTAACGACGCTTTACCCAAAGGTTCGAAGGGTGGCTTAGCCAAACAATCCAAGACCTTGGGTAGACTCCAAGACGGAGTTAACTTGGGCGTTGAGGGACGCTTCAAGAAGAAGGACCGCGTCAACTTAGCCAAGAGAGGGGAGTTAGAAACCCCCGAACCATCAGCAAAGCCAACATGAATAGCGGCAATTGCTGAACGATAACCACGGATAGTCGAAATCGATCTACCCTTATCAAAGAGGGAGATCAGAAAATCCGCTATAAGGCCAACCGGGGCTCGACGTGGTGAGACACCATGGTCTTCACACCAACTAAAGAAGGCCCCTAACCGAGAGTTGTAGAGATCCCTCGTGGAGCCTCTACGACTCTGCAAAACAAACTCGGCTGCCCTCTCAGAGAGTCCCGAGTTTCTTGCATCCTCCCCGACAACGGCCAGGCAGTCAAATGGAGAGCTGCCGGATGATGGTGGAGGATCCCCGAGAGGGGCTGCATTACCAAGTCCGATCTCAGCGGAAGAGGAAATGGTTGGCCGTCCAGGAGATTCAGAAGGTCTGGGAACCAAAACCTCCTGGGCCAGTGAGGAGCTATGAGTAAGACCCAAGCTTGATCCTCTCTGATCTTCCTGAGGACACGAGGAATCAGCTGAAAGGGAGGGAAGGCATACCCCCGCAGAGCCTGCCAGTTGAGGGAGAAGGCGTCTAGCGCCCACGCTTCCTGATCCTGGACCCGAGAGCAATATCTCGGCAGCTGATGATTGAAGGTCGACGCAAAAAGGTCGATCTCCAAGGGACCCCAGACCCTGAGAAGGAGGTGGAAAATCTCCGGATGGAGACTCCACTCCGAGGGGAGACACCTGCCTCGAGACAGGAAATCTGCGACTAGATTGTCCTGGCCAGGAATAAACGAGGCGACAGGAACAATGGTCATGGAATGACACCATCTCCACAGATGAGCCGCCATGGCATTCAGCGTGGAGGACCGGGTGCCGCCCTGACGGTTGATATAGGCAGCCACCGTGACATTGTCCGTAAGAACGAGCACTGTGTGCCCAACAAGGTGACACCTGAAATGATGAAGCGACAGAAGAACTGCCATCATTTCGAGGACATTGATATGGGGGATGGTGCTCAAGTGAGACCAGTCCCCCGACACCATCCTGCCTGCACAATGACCGCCCCAACCCAACAGGGAGGCGTCTGTCGATAGAGAAATCGACGGCAGCGGAGTGCGGAACGGCTTGCCTTGGGCAAGAAAGGAACCGTGCGTCCAAGGGACAAGCAGGAGTTTGATGTCTCTCGGAAGCGGAATCCAAGCCGCTAGAGAGTCCTTGCCCGGACGAAAATACCTGAGGAGATGCCTCTGAAAAGGTCTCATCAGAAGCCTGCAGTCTGGGAGAATATCGACCAGACTGGCCAGATAGCCCAAAAACTGAAGCCAGCGCCTGGCTCTGACTCTGTGGGCTACTCGTAACTCCCGGGCCGACGAGATGATCGTTTGGATTCTGTCCCGACTGGGACGAGCCAACTGATTCGGGATGTCTATCTCGGCACCCAGGAAAACCGGGACACGAGAGGGAGACAACTCCGATTTTTCCCAATTGATCAGGAACCCTAGATCTTGGGTCAAACGCACCAAGAGCTGGACCTGATCGGCTAACAGCGCCTCCGAGTTTGCAACTAGTAACCAATCGTCTAGGTAGACAAAAAGGCGGAGACCGCGACTTCTCAGAAACGCGGCCAAAACAGCCACCACTTGTGTAAATACACGAGGGGCTGGGCGCAAGCCGAACGGAAGGGCGCGAAACCAAAAGGTTTCGCCCCGAAAGGTGAAGCCTAGCAAGTCTCTCGACGCAAGGTGAATGGGAATATGAAAGTATGCGTCTTTGAGATCTAGGGAGACAGCCAGATCGTCTCGCCTGATTAGAGGCAGAATAGACGCCAGTGTCTCCATCCTGAAGTGAACAGCAGGAATAAACTGGTTGATTCTCTTCATATTCAGAATCATACGAAGTTTCCCCGAGCGCTTGGGGATAACGAAAATTGGGGAGAGACACAGATGATGGTGGTCTCTTACCCTCTCTATCGCCCCTTTCTCCAGCAGAGATGAAATTTCTGCGGCGGCGTGACGCCGTGCAGGGGCGGACATGGGCGGCGGACGGACACGAATAGCGCCATTTGGAATGGGCTCTAGCAGATCTACGAAGAAGCCGTCTCGCACTACGGAGAGCACGAAGGCGTCTTCGGTGATAGCCTCCCAAGCTGGGAGGAAGAACTGAATCCGTCCGCCGACCTCCACCACAGGACCTAGCGCTCGGGGCAAGACCTCAAAAGCCAGCCTTCTCCGAAGAGGAAGGCTTGGCCGAGACAATCTTGCGTACACCCCTGCCTCTGAAAGAACCCCGACCGCGTTGGCTGCCCCTAGAGGTAACCCTGGCGGAGGGAGCAGGGGCGGGAATAGTAACAGTCACACGACGCTGATTGGGCTTGCCAATCTGGGTCGAGACCTTGGACTTAGAGACAGGCTTCCGAAAATGCTTGGCCATATCTTCAGCCTGTTTACGACCGTCTATTTCCCTTTGGAAGACTTGGGCAAAATGCCCTCCAAACAAGAAGGGGCCAGTAGAAGGCACGTCTTGCAAGAGAGACGGAATGTCCCGATCAAGAACGCCTAGGGCCGAGAGCGCCAGCTTACGGCGCTGGTCTGTAACAGCAACGGCCGCCGCCGATAACTGAGACCACTGAAGGCCCGCTAGGGTGAGAAGCAAATCATCTAAGACTGCAGAATCACCCTCCGAGACACCGAGTTCCCCCGACCTGGCTCGAAGATTGATCAACGAGCCTAAGTAGGCCGAAAGCCGCATGCCAGCCCTAATCTTATTAGAAAGGGAGGCTAAAGGCTTGTCCTGAGACTGGTAGGGCTTGGCCTTCAGCGATACATTAAGACGCTGGGCCACACCACGAAACTCCGGGGAAAAGGACTTAGCCGAGAAGAAGCCCTGGGCATCTTCAGGCTTGAAAGAGAAGGCTTGACCGACTCCGAACTTAGGCAAAGCCGACACATCCCGGGGTGCAACTCTATCAAACTCCCCTTTGAAGTCCTCCGTAAGGGGGATGCCAGGGGGAGGACCCTGCTGTCTGAACAGCAACGAGGCCGGATTTCGGTCAGGCGGAGCCTGACAAAAAGACTCCGGCAAATACTTTTCCAGCAGGGCTTTAGCATCACAGGCTAACACCTGCAAGGCCTGCGGCTCCACTGCGGCCTGGGAAGTAGACGAAGTCGCAGCCGAAGCTTGCGACACAGAGTCACTATCGGGCTCAGTCTGAAAGGAAGACTGGTATGCCCACGGGTCCAACAGAGACTCCTCCCCAGGCGGGGCACCAAGTGCCGCCGGCGGAGGGAAAGGAGGAGCCACAACAGAAACCGAAGCCGGTATGATGTGACCAGGGTCGGGGTTAGGAACGGAAACCGAACCATCCACCGACAGAGGGCCAGACTCAGACGCCAAGCTAGGTGTGGGAGTGAGACTCCAGCCCTGCTGCTCAGCAAAAGCCCTCATCAGGCTCAAAAGCTCTGCCTGAGAAGACGAGTCCGTCGAAGATTTATCCTTCTTAGACTTCTTCTTTTTGGCCTTAGGCTTCTTGCTGGGAATAACATCGCCAGCAGTCGAGCCTCGCTTCCTAGCACGGGAGGAAACAGGCTGATGCGAAACATCAGAACCTCCCGGCTGAACAGAAGCAGACACACCGCATGAAGGGGGTGCTGCCTCGGTCACACTCACACCATGCACAAGAGTGGTGGGTGAGATAGACGGATCACCAACGGGAGCGGGCAAACGTAGGGCGGCAGCGCCCATATGCCCGCAAGCCCCGGACCCGGTCACACCAGGTGGCCAAGAGGACTTAGGGAGAGGTGAGGCAGAAGAGGTCAGGTTATGACCGAGGCCCAGCGGCTGTCGGGAGACAGCACTTGGGACCACCCGCCCCGCCAGCCGTGCCCTACAAGAGGAGGAAGACTGGGGCGGTATGCTGCTAGGCAGCCCCGTTGAGGTGTGACCGCGCAGCTGTCCCCCCGCCGAAACGGGAAGAGTCAGCTGGGCAGACCCAGCGGGTTTCCGCTTCACCGTCGCTATGGCAGTAGACATAGAGGTCGTGAGAGCAGAAGACTGTCCGCAGACAGTGCCGGTACACGCCTGAGTGGAGCTCCCTATGGCAGTAGACATAGAGGAGGCAGCACAGACGGGAGGTCGAGTGACCGTACCAGCAAGCGCCCAACTCGCAATCCCTAAACCAGTAGGAGAAGTGGAATTGAGAAGGGCGCTATCCTTACCTGTAGCTGTCCGCGCTGATCTGCCCGGCACAAACGTACCAGGCAGGGCAGACAACTTACCCGAGCGGGCGCTCGGGGAACCTTTCTTATCGGAAACTGACAAAAACGACCCCCCCGAAGGGATGGACGAACCAGGGAAGTCCGCCGAAACAACCGCTGTTGAATCGGAAGAAAGGAGAGGAGAGGAGCCCACAGGCCGCCAGGGCCTTGACAACTCATCCTCGGAAGACATAATAAACTGTAAGGAAAACAAAACACAATACTGAGAACTCCAAACCGCAGTCAAACTCAACAAAGGGATATGCACTAAACAAACAAAAAACCCAAAATGCCAAAAGGCACGCGGGCGAAGCCGCCCAAACAAAACACCGAAGTGAGTATGTGGGGCAAAGCTCCGTAAAGAGGAAAAATGCTCGAAGAAATTAATCTAAAAATTTCCTCAAAACGAAATAAAACGTGACTAAAGGAGCCGTCCTAATGTTACTTAAAAACAAAAGGAACGGGAATAGGAACACAAAGCGATCCAAACGCGCCAAAAAAGAGTAAAAACTCTGATAATTTTTAAGCGCAAAAGACTTAGCTGCAGACTCGAAGGCTGCGAGTAAGAAAGAGGACGAGTGTGCGCGCGCGTCTTGCAACGTGCACGGAGGAAGGCGATGTCCTGGGTGGGGGGATATGCACAATTTGTGACTTTTTGTACTCGAATGGCTTGCGTAGTCAGAGACTAGCATAATAGGTAGATACATTGATTTATTGTAGTAAATAGTAAAATCGATAATACGGCCTTTGCCGAGTTTTCTAATCCGTGTAATGGCCAAATCGGCTCCGAGTCGTAGCGACGTCACAAAAATCGTACGACTGCCTACGATTTGAAACTAATTTTGCCCTTATTCCCTGTAGAAAGCTGACAGCTCACCAAAACCCTATGTTTAGTATTCATATTGCTTTTCAGAACCTGAATAGGGTAGATTTCATTTGTTAAAAGGCCAATATCTAATGCCATAGCGATTTACTTTACAAATCGGATCGCAGACCGATCGTAAGGTGTGCGGTGGCCTTTAGTCGGTTCTGTATGTGCGCACAGCTGACCCAGGCTGATTAAAAGCTTGAAAGAAATCGGGGGTCACAAATTCATATGACTCGGGTTACGCATCTAATGCTGAAAAAATACCCTATTTTTATCCGTTTTCGTGTACGCGGATGATGTACAGGTCTCAATGAGACATGCCCCCATGTCTGTTTCTTAAAACTTGTTATTAATAACAACTGCCCCACTTCTATGACAAATTTGCTCTCAGCCAATCAGATTCAAGGATTTCAGTAGCTTATAACAATAATTAATGTAACTTGTTATTGATAACAAGTTTTATGAAACGGGCTGCTGTTATATGGCAAAAGGGTGAATCTAAATTTTGACTAGTTTTTAGAAAATATAATTTTTTTTTTTTTTTTTTTTTTTTTTTTGGGGGGGGGGGTTATCGTCGACGCTCTGTTCATCTATAAAACTCTTTATTTGTCCGAAGATTTCTCCTTTTGAAGATGGCATGGGCTATCTACACCCCCTTTTTCATCTCTGCTCAATAGTTTGTTGGCAAAAGGGTGCATCTTACAGATAGGCCTACATGCCTTTAGTGACCTCCCTATAATATGGCAAATAGGTGTATCTCCATGCAATATACATCTGTTTACCATATTTATGCACCATAAAAATTACGGAGACAGTGTAATTTGGAAAAGGGCGTATTTGCAACATAGGCCTCTTTGCCATATTTTTTGTGCCACAAAAGTTACCCGCGTATTAAGGAAAAAAGGCATATCTGCACATACATCTCTTTTCCATATTTTGTACCACAAAAACTGTCAAGTCTTATACAGCAAAATAAAGTATCTAACAGATAGCACCTGAAATTTTAGTTCCTAAATTATAGCAAAGCAGTGTATTTGCTACATAGGCCCTACACCTTTTTACATTTAGTTCCATAGATTTAGTCCAGTGTCTCATGGCAACATGATGTATGGTGCAGATACCAGTTTTGCTTAATTAGGCTACTAGGTGATTCAGTTTTCTCTTTCAATTTCGAAGCCAAGTGGTTTATGACTTGACACATAAAATTATCATTATCGTTACATTCAGTAGGCCTACATGAATCTGAGTTGAACAAGTATAACTATACAGGTGGGTTTGTGGAACAGTCTTGAAATGCAATACAGTAATAATAATGAGGTATGAAGTAGGCATGTTCCTACATAAATGCTTTGACACGTGCACAGGTCAGTGTCTTAAGATTTCAAAATGATGTGAAATGTGTGAAATCAACTTCAGAATCAAAGGCATTTTTACATGTTTGCGCACATGCGCAGGAATCAAAGGTCATTAACACGTCCTTATGCGTACACAGGCGGAAATATTAATGTTTAAAATGGCCTAAAAAATACTCAAAAATTGATTATAGACTATCCCTACTTTCAGAATAGGTCCTGATTATCAGGGGCAGTTTGGAGAGGTCTTATCTTTAATACGACCGACTGTCCACACTGTGTTCGAATGCCCCACAGAACTCCTAAAGACGTCTTTAGGAGTTCTGTGGAATGCCCCTGGTATCCGGGTACAATCACGGCTCAAGTGGTTTATTATGCTTAACATAATTTGACATAATTTAGCAGAATTTTAGCATAATTTTGGTGTTTTTGTTTTGTTTGTTTTTTTGCTTATCTGAGCATTTTTTAGTAAAAATACCCCCCCAAAATGCTGATAATCTTTTTTTTTTTTTTTTTTTGAATGGCAGAGAATTTGGGAGTAAATACAGGGGAAGGTAGACACGCACTGCTTGAGTGATGGCCCTGTATAGCATGAACTTATAAACACCAATTTCTATCAAAATACCATAACACTGGTCACACTGCACTACAATTGTCAAAGTTCTCTTCAAAGTGCATGTGGGTACCATTATTTCATTGTTCCTGTTCAAATGTGATTGTGCATGATGAATGAAATGGTATTCTTCGCCAATTTCATTGGATTTCTTGGCCTCATGCTCGCCGTTTTTGACTTTACCTTCAGCATGATCTCCAATCCTTATGTTATTGTGCAATGATATAGTAATCAAACTTATAAGATGATTTTAACAACAGATTCAAAGCACTAGAATTAGAATACACAACGCGACGTCAACCAAAGAACTCGCACAAGTCAATGCAATACAAAACGCAAACTACCCACGCAATTTGCAATTCATGCTGCACTGACACCACGCACATGTGAATGTGTACATTCTTAACAACTGCGAGCTGCTCGCCAATAACACGGCGGGAGTAGTTCTTCGCCACCACATTTTGCGAATGCGCACTTGTGATGAAAACAGCTTTGCGATATCAATTACGAGCCCAAGGTTGCTCTCCCCTCAGAATTTTGTCCCCGAACCCATCGGCCCGAATTCACAAAGGAGGTTTGGTTTAAAGCATGGTTTAAACCCCCTCCTAGGTTTTTTAAGCGCACGTGCGCACGGAATCCGATCCAATCATATGTTTTCTTTGAGCGCGCGCATGGATAATGCGCGCTTATTTACGTTTATTTTAGTACGCGTAGGGAGGTTTAAACCTTAGCCATGGTTTAAACCTTCTTTGTGAATTCGGGCCATCAAGTTTGGTTGGAGCACCGGGAGAAGTCCCGCAAGCGTCCACACTATGGGTTTGCCGGGGAAAGTCCCGATAATCGGGATCTAGTCTGAACGCGGCGTATTTTGAGCATTTTCAAACTTTGCACGTGCATGCGCAACTTTATCGACGCGTGCGTACATGCGCGCACCAGAAGTTGAATTTATAAATAATGTCAGTGCCCTATAACACATGCACAGACTATTTTAGTCCATTTTAGGCATTTTTTACTCTTTGCATGTACGTAGGCGAGTGTTAAAGAAAAGTGTTCTATAAATGATACTGGATTAATTAAAATGCTCAAACAGACAAAGATCAGTCATTTTATGCTGTTTGAGGCATTGGATGCATTGTGGGAGCTTTGTCCAATATGAACAGTGATCTAGGAGGGTCAATCTGAATAAATGTTAATTCATGAGGAATGACATCAAAAACTCGTCAAATACTGTTCAATGATTGGCTAGTGGCTCATATTAACATAATGTTTTATAAGATCATACATAAAACATTTTTTTCATTCCCACAATTCCCTACGATTTGAACACAGAATTGGGAAAATGGCGGCCGTACGGGTAGTGCTACTTTTGTGCCATTTCAACACAAATCTCAAAAAAACTTTGTTCCTGAGAAAAAAATTTTGTTTTAGAAGGAGTTTATCTAGTAAATCTCACGAAAGCAGAAAATTCTTCGGGGAACATTCTCATCAAAGTAATACCATATGATGCCATGAAAAGTAAGTAAATATCATTTCTGTTTAACGTCCCTCTTAATGACTGAGATGTGTTTGTCATGGCTGCGAGTGGGTTCACTGTACAAAACGTATTAACCCTAAATCCCACCCAGTACCCCCTCTCTTGCATGACAAAAGAAAATTATCTTTGATTGAACTCTAAAACCATCCTTTTGAATAGTCTATTGTAAATATCTTTTGAAAAGATCAGAAGTTTTCCATAGATCTGTATATTACGATTATTATTCAAACCTAAAAAAATGAAATGCATGTGGCTTCTTTACCAACAATCTGCAGTAGATGTGAACCTGTTCAAGATTGATCAGGACACTGAATGTGCAAGATCCTCACTCTCGGCCGCGTACAGTAAGATCTTGCCTAGACTGAAAAATCTGTCTATTTCGTTAGGGGATATGCTCCGCTGAGACTACGTCTGGCTTCACGGAATCCCTCTTCTACATAGACCGAAGTCTGCCCTACCCACTCCTGTAGGGGTACTCTCCCACAGACAAAAGTTACGATAACCCCAATTTTATGAATTTGTTTACCATCAAACTGATAGACATTTGTGAAAAAAACATTCTACAACATAATTTCAACTTTACCACAATACACAATGGAAATATTCACTGTAGACCGCAAAATCTTTATCCATCTCGCGACATCAACGTTCCACTAGGTCGCCATTGTTTACAAAGGTTTACAGACCCTGTATATAACACTCTGATTGGCCGACGGACAATTTCGGTCGTTCCATCAATATGAATAAGCCAATATGCAAATAAGCAAATATGAATATGCAAATAAGCAAATATGAATATGCAAATATAAATCGATATCGATATCGAAATCAGGCCCCATGCAGTTAAAATAACTTCCCACCAATACGAGAGACGGAGCTGGACAGGACAATTACATTAGATCAAAATGGCATGTTCAAATTGTAGCAACAGATTGGGGAAAAGATACAAATATCTGCCAAAATTAATCACAATGATTTCACTCCAATTGACGCACTTGATTCTGTTGGCATCAAAATAAGCCCAAGTAAATCTTCAGAGATGCTGTGTATGCCATGCAGAACAATGCTTTCAAATCTATTGCGATCAAACCGATCAGTTGTTCAAACAACTAAAAAAAATTAAAGAATCAGCTTGCAATAAATTATATATTGCCAAAAAAGTGAAAAGGCTGAGAACACCAAATCTGAACCAGCCCTCTAAAAGACAGAGGAGATGTACACCTGCAAAAACTCAGACTTCAGCACATACTTCTTGTAAGAAGAGCAAGGCAGTGGTAGGTCAACTATGGCTTTTATATGCTGGCTGTGGTAATCACATGATGAATGAAGATTTAGAGAACTAATAAATTATGAAATTATAAACACTGTATTTCTATAAATTATTATTTATATCAAATATTAAAGGATCAGATTATTTGAAAACAAAAGTATATTAATGTCAACCTTGATTTTAGCATCACTTTTTTCCAATGGTTCAGGCATATCTGTGCATCGTATAATGCAAATACATCAACCTCCTAAAATTGTCCATTTTAATATATTGATGCCTATTTCTACAATAGAGTATACAGATGGAATAAGATTTGTATTCAGAAACAATAAACACAAAGTTGGTTACTCTAGAAAAATAGAAAATCTTGAAATCATGCAAAGTGTTAACATTCAAGGAAATATCTAATGAATTTATTTTTCATGTATCTCATTTTTTATCAAAATGTAGAACTCTGGCTTTTTTCCAAGAGCAAAAAGCAGGCTTAAACAAGCCGACTACAAAAGAGTGTTGGCTATTATGGAAAAGAGAAGTGACACATTCAAGATCCATATGTTAACAACGATATGTAAGGGGGTAAGAAAGGAGGCAATATGTTTGGAAAGAAAAGGGACATTTAAGTCAGGAGCTTCAAAGATGAAAGGCTACAGAAAGCTAGAGTGGAAGAATGTTCTGAAAGATGTAAGAAACATGTGCCCAACCATCCTCAGGACCCTACAATCTCTAATCCCAGCAGGAAGAGAGACGAAGCTGCAGCAAATAAGGATGATGACCACTATCTCGATTCTCATGTTCCTGGAAAAACCTTCGGAGAATAAAATCCTGCAGGAACTGACAGGTATCATCCTGTGGTATGCCGGATGCAAGCGAGAGGTGGGTTGTAATTTTGGATTTAAAACAGTAAAATGGAGAAAGACTAATAGTTGAATCATTTCAAATGTTTAGAATGTACAGTGATACCCTTTAACACTAACCTAATACAATAATGCAATGACCTAACCTATCAATGGTTCATTAATTAATCACAGATGAAATCTTTCCCATAACTTACAACTCCATGAAGCATGTTTTTCTCTTATCTCTTACAGACCTTCCAAAGGCTGAACCGCCTAGGAGTATGTGTTAACATCAAATCAACGACCAGATGCACTGACATGATCAGGGGGGTGATTCACTAACAGCTAAAATTAATCCCAAATAAGAAAAAATCAATTTTAGGAACAATATCCATCCTAAGAGCGATATCGCTTTTAGTGACTGATTCACTAAGGTATTTGGGATTGATTCCAGCCTCTGAATTGATTTTAAGGTTGGGAGTGATCCGGATCGCTCCTAAACAATCACAAACGGCCACTCCACTGCATGCCCGCCCACCCCAACCCGGGCGCGGCTACGCCGTTCCTGCCTGCGCTGCACGCCCATGGCCCCTAGCCATAGCCCCTAGCCCTGTGTTTTGTGCAATCGATGCGTGCGCGCAATTAATGCAGTAGCTAGGTAACGCGCACTAGCTACGCGCTAAGTAGAGAATTAGGTCGGGTGACTGAGGGGCGGTGACTGAAATTTGAGTACGTTGATTGGTTGGAATGAGTGCGCTCGTAAATATTCATTTGCGCTCATATATATTCATGATAAAATTGATTCCATCCTAAAAGCGATTTAGTGAATCAGTAATGTGGAATTAATTTTAAGCTGGGAATGAAATCAATCCCGAAAATTGATTTTAGTAATGATATCGATCCCAGTTAGTGAATCACCCCCCAGGGCTTCATTTGATGAGGATTTAAAGAGGCAGAAGGAGGCCATAGAGAGAGCCTGCAGAAAGGCAAAAAGCCCACCCAACAGGAGACTGTTCAAAGAGCAGTGGGTAGAAGAAGAGGAAGAGTGGTTGGATGTAGAGGAAGGCCCTACATGATGCCTATTAAATACATAATTTCTGATAGGGTATCAATAAAACTAAAGTACAACAAAATGTCCCAAGTTTGACATCCCATAACTCTTTATAATTTTCAAATGTGACTGGAAGGAACACTATCAGAAAATCCAGATGATAAACAATATTTTCGAAACTATCAGATATAAAAATATCATTCAGTCACCCGAACATTTTCACCTGCTTTCTTTTTAACCAGATCTGACTGGCATCTATCCACTGGATGAGAACCTGCAGACATATACGGATGATCTCCACCAATTCCCAGGTGCTTAATTCTCATCTTTTCTCTTTTTTTAAGAAGAAATATTACTTGAGATTACCATGCTTTGCGTAAACTAAACCAAAAATGAGAACAATCACCTTGTGATTTTTTTTTAGAAAAGAACATAAATAAATCAGGAGAAAGGTCTTAAATTTCAAAGTTGTGAATAACAAGACCCTGTGTGAATTATATTAGTACATTTTCATTTTCCACACCTAAGAAGGATAACAATTTCTAAAATTGTTCTTAGAGCAATATATTTGACTTAAAAAAAAACATTCTGAAGTTATTTATGGAGGTATGGAAGCATAGATCATGGGAATTCATTAATGATCAGGGTACAAAGAAAAGTCCTGGCATATGAAGTTTAATAATTGAGATGCTAATGAAGATATCCACTGAAACCTGGTTATTTTGCACATATCTAAAACTTACTGTGCTTGTGAAAATACAGTGATAAGGTCTTATTGAATGCAGCATAATTAAAGGATAGATTTCTGATATTATGTATGACATAAGTGAACTGACTAAAGAAATTATGAGTAGGCTTAAAACCATGCATTTTATGACTGTGTATAAATATTTTCTTACCATTTCACTAAAGAACAAGATTGCTTGCATATAACACACACATATTGTGATCAGAGACGTCGATTCGTTTGGTAAAGATAAAGCATTGGAGGGGCAAGCATTGTTTGTGAACAATGCTCTGCCCCTCCAATGCTTTGTCTATTTCGAACGATTTGACGCCTCTGATTGTGATTGCATTCTGTTGAGAGCCAGATGGTATTAGCTCTGTGTTAAATGATAAGATTTAAAGCCCTTCTCCGTGGATCTCAGCAGATGATATCATATATGATGACAGTATGATTGTTATTATAAACATTTCCTCTACACATACAATGAAAATAATTTACATGTATATTCTTTTGCCCTTTACACCTTGTTTAGATATCCAAATCAGTGATGTTGACCTTGAAGCTGAAGCCTGTAGCACTCCCAATGGCCCCCACCCTCCTAGTGATGGCATTACTCTGTCACAGCCCGGTATGTTCACATTTCAATATACTTTAAGGTATAAGAAGAAATGACAGATAAAATGAAAAGAATGAGATATGAAGACCTTCTTACACAGATATCGAATAGAAGAAATAGATATTCTAAAAAGTGTGTTAATAGTGAGAAACAAGCATAAAAATGGATGCCAATTTGGCGTTCGTTTTGTTATGTGTTTAGTATGTTTTTTCATATTTTTAATGTATTCTTTCTTTCCTTTGGGACAGTTGGTGGCGGCCTTTTGAGATGATCAGCTGTATATGGCGTAAATGCATGCACTTCTCACCTAATTGTATTTTCTCCTCTACACACATATGATGAGTAAGACTAAATCTTCTGTCTGTAATTTTATACCTCATTAAATGTCAAAGGTATTAGGGAGAAAAATAAAAGGCGAAGCATTTTTAGATGGTGCAAGGAGAAAGGTGGGAATATTGTTTTTCTACAGGAAACTTTCAGTACACAAGATAAAGTTAATAACTGGAACTCGATGTAGGAGGGGAATTGTATATATAGCCATGGTACGAACCATGGTAACGGGGTTATGATATTATTTGACAGTAGAGTAAATATCAAATTAAGCCGTACAATTATTGATGCAGGAGGCAGATACATTTTTACAGTTGGTTTTCTGCAAAATCAGGAGGTAATACTCGGGAATGTTTACTTTCCAGTTGGGAGCAAAGAGTTGGACCAATTAGAGTTTCTGCACACTATTATAAATATCCTACAAAAAGATGAATTCAAAAATAAGCCTTTTCTTATTGGAGGGGATTTTAATATGGTTAGAGATGTACATCTAGATTACATTGGACATAATATTAACAAAAAGCAGTCTAGACTTAGTTATAAATTTGAAAACTTTTAAATTGATTATAATCCAGTAAACCTATGGCGATTAAAATATGCTACGAAGAAACAATTTACGTATCACCAAGAAAATCCTTCTGTGCAAAGTAGATTGGATTACTGGGTTGTTTTGGAAAGTTTGGAAGAGAATGTGTTAAACTGCAAAATACTACCTTCAATATCACCTGATCACTCACCAATAGAATTGAATATTAAATTCAACTCCTCCACTAATTCTACAATAAATGCAGGTTATTGGAAATTTAAAACAGTTTGTGCAAGGAAGAGGATTATGTTAAGAGCATGAAAGAAGAAATAGCACGTTTGAAACTTAGGTTATCTAAAGAGATAACAGATAGCAGAATATTACGGGATTATGTGAAAATGGAAATACGTAGTTTTACAAGAAAATACTGCAAGAAAAAGGCAAAGGAACGAAAGGGCAAAACTGCTGGTTTGGAACAAGAAATTTCAAAATTAGAAGAGAAATTTATACAACTACCAACAAATATTAGTGACAAAACAATTTGGAGAGAAAACGAAATGAACTGAAAAATCTTTACGTTTACATTAATGAAGGGGTAAAAATCAGATCTCAAGCCCCATCGTTTGAAACTGGAGAAAGGGAAACGGCATATTTTAAGCAATTAAAGTGGCTAAAGCATCGTTGTGTGGTATGCAAAGCAGCTGCATGCCAAGGAGAGGTGCAGATGATGTCCAGCTTACCCAGTAGCAGAGTAGCACCATTCACTCCACCGTTTCACTTCACGTCTTGCGACTACTTCAGTCCATATCAGGTGAAGGTGGGATGAAACAAGAGCGAAGTACTATGGCGTGCTATTTACTTGTTTGAACACCATAGCTGTTCATTTGGAGCTTGCGGTGGTGGATTGTTCGACGCAAGAGTTTCTACAAGTTTTTCGCGCTAAGAGGTCATCCGCGTGTCATTATAAGCGACAGCGGTACACAGTTCGTAGCTGCCAAGCGTGAGCTACAGGAAATGGTGAAAGGTTGGAATGACGTCCAACTTAGAGAGTTTTGCGCGGAGAACGGAGTTGAATGGAAATTCACTACCCCATCAGCTCCACATCAAAATGGTTGTGCTGAGGCACTTGTGGAGAGTTGTAAATTTGCCTTACACAAGGCTGTAGGTAGTCAGTGTCTAGCACCATTTGAGTTATACACGTGTTTGATCGAGATAGCTAATCTTGTGAATCAGCGACTAATAGGTAGAGTGCCTAATGATCCCTACGATGGCAGTTACATATGCCCCAATGATATGTTGTTAGGAAGAGCTACAAGTAGCATACCTCAGGTCCATTCAGGGAAACAGAGAATCCACGTCATCGTGTCAAATTCGTGCAACGCACAGTTGATTCATTTTAGATTTAATTATTCATGAGGCAAGAGTCGATATGACATTGAGGTTATTTTGTGTAGGAAATTAACAGGTCTTGTTAATCCAAGGGTCATAGAGTTTTACTGATATTTAGTCTTCTTGAGTGAGTGTTATGAATTCTAAGGAATTTTGAAGGTCAATTTTATAGGCATGCCAGATAAGTTTTTTTTTTTTTGTAAACTGGTATTTTACTTTAAATGCATCAAAATCAAAGTCAAATCAAGGTTATTTGGCAATTCAATATCTTAGATAGCTTGAATGCAAGTCTAGTATATATAAGCTGATTATGATTATGAATTATCAGCTGTGAAGATAAAATAAGTCTTAGTTTGAAAGTGAATTAATAAGCACAAATGTTTATTTTTAGACTATTTGGAATAATTAAGCTACCAAACAATACAGTGATATTGGTCGTGGAATTTTGACATAGCATTTTATGTTTATCACGGTTTATGAAGATATTTAATGAGGTATAATACATGTACATCTATGGTGACAAACATCAGATCAGAATTATTGATGCAAATACAAGTTTATGCATTATGCATTTGTGTTATGACTTTTAGTTATAACAATTATGAAAGATAGGTTTAGTCTTGATAGCATTTGGGTATTCAAGTGATATATATTTATGTATATAGTGTAACATGCAGTAGCACTTGAAAGGTAATATGTGCTTATTTGATAGGTTTCATGTTACTGGAACTATGATTCCATGTTAGAATGGATAGTTGTTGTTGTTTTTTTATTTTTTTTTTAGACTTCCAAGTACAGTCAAACCTGCTTTAGCGACCACCTGTATAGAAAGACCACCTGTCTATAAAGACCACAATTTTCGTTTCCCTTGAACAATGTTTCTCATTGAAATGTGTATTAAAAAGGAACCTGTCCATAAAGACCACCTGCTAATAAAGACCGCTTTTCTTGTCTCCCTTGAGTGGTCTTTATAGACAGGTTTCACTGTAATAGTCTGGCATGAGTAATTTTAGTTGCATTACACGCACATACAAAGAAGACAACAAAGGAAACTGTAATCGTGCAATACTTATTGATTTATTGTATTTTCTCTCTGTTCTTTTTATATTACAGATTGAATTATTGTTACTTGTTCTACGACTGCTTCATCAAGCCAATAAAGTAGTTCAGAACATTTTAATCCAATTCCAAGCCTGGAACTTTATTTCGTGGTCAGCGAACCACAGACAGATTGAATTGAATCGAATTTCACTTTCTGTAGTCTTTAATTCATGATACATTGGATTTAATTTATTATCTTTTTTTTTTTATGGGGTGGGGGGGGGGGGTGCTTTAAAAAAACTGTGATTCATTCAACAGGTACAAAAAACTAGTACTATTTCTGGCTATTAATTAGCATTTAATGCTTGATTCTGTTCAATTGAAATCTACATAATTATACAGTATGCATACCCATCTCCCATGACTGAAAGAGGTTAGCAGATGGGTATGTTTTGTGTAAGATGAGAGGGAGGATAAGATGGATAGGAGGAAGATAAACATTTTAGAGATCTATGTGAGAGAGTTAAGTGGAGAGAAGAGAAGAGGAGAGAAAGCGTGGGCAGAAAGTAAAATCATCTTGACTCTGAAACAATGAGGTTTTCTCCAGATATACTCCTTGTTTATCTAATTTTTCACTTCTATACAGTACTGTATTATCAAATTCTACAAGAATTACGGGTGTATGGATCATTAACAGTTTACCCTGGGGGGGGGGGGGGGCACTTGTCTGAAATATTGATTGGAACGTTCGATTGATGGGTTATATTGAAGATTTCTGTAATCACAGTCCTGGAAATGAATTGACATGGATTAAAATGTTTTTAAAAATACATACATGTCCTACACAATATATACAAATTGACAAAGATACAACAAAATGTGAGATATAAAATAGGGGCATCTATGATGAATCGAATTGAGAAGAGAAATGAGAGAGAGAGAGAGAGAGAGAGCAAAAACCAGCAAACGACGACAGAATGAGATGAAAAAAGACAAGACAGAGGGAGATGGGAGAAAATATTGCTACCATGCAGTTACATGTTACTCTGTGATTGGTAGGCCTACATAAGTTTATAACGGGTGCAGGTCGCCTAAGCCTCAATATTTGGCTTCAACTCCAGCAACCAATATTCTCTGTTGAAACTTTGGCTTTTATTTTCATCCATAAAATGTTTCCCCCTATTTGTTGTGAAAAAAATAACATCGCCAAATATTGTACTATATAATTTTTCCTACTCTTACTGTTATTTCCGATTCGAATTGTGTATTCATAAAGTTAAACAAGTTTGGGGGAAACGGTCTCATGCATAGAGTTACATACGCACTGTTCTCCGGATTTAGCTCTGTGGTTTCATGCCTACTACACATTATAGATACCCGCTTCCGGGTTAGTAGCCCTTATTCGCGCGTGTGGGCCATTTTCAATGAAGGACCTCTCGTTTGTACGTAGCGCGCACTCTAGTTCGGTGCGTATGCAACTCTATGGTTTCAATACAACAATGTCAATGAACATTACTATAATTACAAAAAAGGAAACCTGTTCACACCTTATGCCTTTTACTGGCCATGCATTTCATGACGATAAAGTCAGACATGAATATCAGTTTTATTCTAACTAAAAAGCGTGAAAGTATGTTAATGACTTATTACATCTGCATTTGAACACCTGATAAGAGCATAAGACTGCACTGACTGACCTAAATATCAAAGTCAGGATATGTTGGCTGCTAAAGCACACAAGCCCTTATTTGTGGATTTTTTTTCCCTTTGTATCTGTCACAGGAACAGACCTGCCAACCCTGAAACCCAAGAAATAGGGACAAATGACAAGGCAGAGGTGGAAAATCGGGACAATTCTGAGTTTCCTATACATTACCACAGACAGATTTTTGCAAAAATAGAGACACAGCGGTAGAAGTGGCTCTTTCTTTTACCAAAAATTGGGATTGCCCTGTTTAACAGGGACAGTTGGCAGGTATGCAGGAAGACAAGGGCTACTCAGGAATTCACTGTTGTGCAAGATGGAGTTAATTCACTGAATTATCATTTCAGTCTATCTAAATAACATTTCCCATTGGGTGATTGAAGCACCCTGGTTGTCACAATCTTGATACTATTCTTGAAACGGCTCTCAGTCTCTTTATGTAGTTATGCTTCTTCAAAATGTGCATTTTCTTTACATCATATCCATTTGATGCGTATCATTGTTCTACTGAAAGATAATTTATTTTTGCTCTGATTTGTTATTCCTAACCATTGAATTCAGGTAGAAGTTCACATAACAAGAAATTGTGTTCTAACATAGACCTTGCAATTATCCAACTATGCAATTAAGCAAACAACCAGATCACATTAATCCCCAATTTCCTCATTTTTCTTTTCATCCAAAATCTTTTCAGGAAAAAGATGCCGAACAGAGAATGAGAAGAATGCATCAAACCGCTCAAAGCACCCATTACTGCCATCATGCCAGTGCAAGAATAAATGTGGAGAAAAATTCACCCCGTCTGAAAGTCAGTCTGTGTGGAACATGTTTTGGAGTCTGAGTTTTGACCGTCGAAGGGATTGGATTGTAAATAACGTCTAGGAAGTGCCAAAGCAGCGAATTACAGATATTTCGAAAGGATCTCGTCATTCTCACACCATCAAATGGAGCATCGGTAACAAGAAGGTGTGCAAAACCTTTTTCCTGCAAACACTAGGGTACGCTAGTGATAAAGCTGTACTGGCGGCACTTAGAAATGTAAGTGTAGCATCACTGGAGGGTGAAGTAATTGTTGGAGCAATTGGGGATAGAAGAGGTAAAGCCAAGGGGAACCTGCCAATAAGTTTCTTCGGACTACTACAAGAAAGTTACTGGGGATAGTCCTCGACAAATCATCTTTGATTTTTGACTACGATACCCCTTCTGCATTTGCTGTATTTCTTTTAAGACATACATTTTTTCATATGGATCCACTTTTATAGACCCGTGTTTTCTTTTTATTATATATATGTACATGTATGTATTTTATTGTATACACTTTCTTTATATGTATGTACAATTATGTTTGGCATCTGTGGAAAATCTAACTGAATTGAAATTGAAAACAGAGAATCTTTCAGGCCTCAAATCTCCCACTATAGAAAGGAGCATGCACCAAACAGAAGGAATCTGCCATCGGATCTCTCAGTCAAAGACAGGCAAAGGCACTTCTGTGAAAAACAAAATGCAGAAAATTAACAAACTTGTTCCTATGCATACTACTGGAGAGTTTTCAACTCCATGAACATTTCCTTCACCCAGCCTTCAAACAACTTGTGCCAAACATGTCCTGTTCTACCTGCGATTTTGACAAATGTTTACAATATCCAGAACATAAACTTTGTGCTAAGCAAGCTTGTGTTTCAATGGATGCTGACACAAAGAGAATGGAGACAGCCAAAGATCTGCTCGTTGCAAGTGTCGATATGCAAAAAGCCATATCAATGCCCAAGACTTGACAATGACCAGGTTGTAGGAAAACTTATCATGCAAGAAGTGAAAAACCATGTAAGATCTTCATTAATGACAAGAATTTGTGCCGTGGAGCTTGAAGGTGAAGCACATATTCAGACACAAGTTGAACTGAAGCCGAGTAAATGGCAGGAGGAGGTCAAAGGTGAACGTATTCATTCTAAAATAGTTGATGTTCAAAGTGAAACAAATCATAAAGCCAGCAAAGTCCATCATGACAAAGTGTATCGTAAACTAGCTGAAAGAATTCAAAAAGTGAAAAAGTAACAAAAGAGGGAGAGTGACACTGACAGCACTTTTAGTGATGATACTGATGCTCATGTTGAGGAGGTCATATTTAACAGAGGATCTAAACTGTGTAAAGCCTGCAATCATCCAGATAGACGCACAAAGCGTATATGTGAAACGTGGAGTGCAAACCTTAAAGCTGCTGATGCAGTGGTCAATGAATCCAACATAGACACATCTGATATCACAGGACCATCACGATCGCAGGCATTACATAAACCACTAACACGAGTAACTTTTGAGAAGTCCTCTCCAACATCAACTCGCAAAGCTGCAAGAATAAAAGCATGTGACCCTTTTTATGTCAATCCAAACTCAGAGGAAACTACATGTATTGCAGCTGTGTTGAGACACGTATATGTAGGAAAAGATGTGAAAATCAACAAATACTGTGACACCAATGAGAATGAAACCTATAAAGAATGGGCGCAAGTTGCATGTGATGGACTGCCTTATTCAACTGCAACCAAAATTCTTCAGACATTCTTTGAGTGTATGATTTGTAAAGAGAGATGTCAAGGAAAGGACAATTTGTAAAGCACATACATGTACAGTAAGTGAAATTCACCCAAACATAGCATATGCTCTTAATGATAATCTTGAGTTTGGATGGATTCTTCTTCATATTGGACATGGACATTATGAGATGAATTCATAATGATCATTCATATCCCTGGACTGGGATGTGTTCATGAAGGAAGCTGCACACTGATAAGGCCCAACACTATGCAAGAGCAGATAGTCGACATCACAAGAGCTAGGAAATATTTCAGGTGGTTTACAACGCTGGCATAGATGAACTTTTCATGAATGCATGATGGAGAGCATTGATCCCACCCCAGAAGGCTACCTTTGCTGGAGCAGAGGGGTATTAAAAAGACCAGGGCCCCATTGCATAAGCACTTACCGTTGCGGTAAGTGGCCATTTAAGCGGTAAGTTTAATATACATGTAAGTGGTAAATATCCATTGCATAAAAAACTTACTGCTGGACTTGAATGGTAAGTCTATAAAGATCAGCGGTAACGTTACCGCTACCCCCTGACCATGCGGTAGCACTACCGTAACTATGGCGCTATACTGGCTGCATTTCAGCATCGTGCTGTTGAGAGGGGAGGAGGGAGCGTATCTTCCAAGATCGCAGCTAGCCCTTGGAATTGGGAGATACAGATATTTTTCGAAAGTATCGATTCACACGGGATGGGTGCATCCGTGTCATCAATTTAATCGGCCTCATCTACAGCATGACACTCAACGGAATCAGGCACTCCCCCCAGAGCTGCAAGTTTTTGTAGCTTTGAATTTTTATGCCACAGGGGCAGTTCTTGAGTCCACGGCCACAATCCATGGCATTACTAGATCGACAGCATCAAGAGTAATTCACTGTGTTTCAGAGACCCTCTGCACTCTGAAAAATGAGGCAAGTCAATAAATGTTTCTTTAATGAAGCAAGAAGACCAAAATATACGGCAGTCTGTCCAAGCATAAGCATAACATTTGTCTAAAATTTGTAATTTGAATTTTGGATTGGCAAATTAATTAAGAGGATGAAAAAAAGAACCTTTATTTTTCATGTATATACCAAAAATATGTATTTTAAAATAGTAGACCTATTTCAGATAAATTTATATGTTAAATAAATCTTAGATGACTGTATTATCCAAGCAATGACATGATCATGACTAGCAGCGGTCTATAGTGGTTGCCATGGGACAGAGCCCGCGACTGTGCCGGCCAGGAGCACAGCGCTAGCAGGGTGTCAGCTAGCGCTGGTTGGCGAGCGGCCGTCGTCTCGGTACTGTCCAGTGGTAATCACTGTCTGAAGACCTATTATTTTATTATTGGTTTCATACTAATGGGCAAGGTGAACAAGAGAAATATCTAATCAACCGATAGCTAAATTCTTTACAGTTCAGTAGATAGTTTTAATAAAGAATTCTATATCACAACTTCCCCAAGTTAGCAAGAGCAGCTGTGTTCACTATTTTGCACGTAGTCCTAGGTATATTGATTTGTGTATGGAGTCGCCGATTTGCCCATACTCAAATGGCGCGGCACCAGCTTGATAACAAATGCATCGTCTATGATGCTTCAAATACATGTAGGTCTATATGCCAAAACAAAATTTCTTACTCAATTTCTTACTATAATTATGTTCCTTCACTTAGTCGATCCTTCACGTCTGGCCCCCCCCCCCTCCCCATTGAAAAATCCTGGCTACGCCACTGAGTGTAAATTGCAACTCTTTGGAAGACTTTTTTAAAATCCCTACCAATGCTAAAAGTACACTTTAACTGAAGCTGTTTACTTTGAATAATCTACAAAATCAAGGACATACAAAGGCCTCAAAGTTTATTCCTTATAGATTTTTAAATGAATTGTTATCCTCTCGCCATAGGAGATCTGAGAAATTAAACTGGAGATTTTATTAACCAGAAAATTTTAAAGAGAGAACAATCACTTTGTATGTGCAGTCATTCTTTCAGTCTTATTAATGTGAATGTTTTGCACATTGTCCAGCTTTTTGATATTTACATGAATAAGGCTAAGACTAAGAATACTCAGTGTTTTCATTGCTAATAACTCAAAAAGTCTGAAACACATTTCAAATTTACAAATCAGGTAGCTAGATGTGTACAATTTTGTTAATTTTAGTTTGGATAGAGATCGAGTCTTTCCTTAGTTTTTCATAACTAAGCATCGAATTTGAAATTAGGTTTCAAATTTTGCTTTAATAACCTCTTGCTATGTAAATATTGAAATTTACATGCAAGTTTATAAGTGTGTTTGGATACAAAAGATAATATCCCCATTAAAATTTTCATATGTTCTGGCTAGACAAACTCTGCCATTCTAGAAGAATAGGATACGACAGCAAGATGAAGAAGGCGATGGTTTTCACCCCTGGTCAAACTCCTCATTTGCTTTATCTGAAATCCTCAAAAGGATTATCTTAAATTTTCTACTTGATACAAAACTGTCTTGATCAGTCAATCAGTCAATCAGCCATGCAGAGAGCTTTTAGAGCAAATTTAAACATTTCTTTTTGAATATGATGATAAATTACGGAAAACTAAAGAAAGAATTTTTACCCAATCTAAATCTCTACCAAAAATGTAGCTACCTGCTAGGTAAATTCCTTTATTTTAATGATTATTTGTTTTTTGTAACCATGTGCTCAGAGCCCTTTTGTTTGTAGAACAATAACCTACCTAAAGAGAATTTGAATAAACAAAAAAAATTATTAACGGAAGAGGTCACCATTACTTACATGCCAAGAAATGGCAAGTAATTAATGCTTGAAATTTAAAGAGCTGAACTGAATCTTAATGAATGAAATGAAAATTCTGATAAGATTGCAGTTTAATTGTATTATATGTTCAGGCTATGTTATTGTTCACTTTAAACAAATTCAATATGAAGTTAATTACATTGTATTTCTGTTCATTGTTTGCAATAAACTTCCATTCCAAGTATTTCATGGTGTTATTCTGTATTACTGGAATCACATGTATATCAAGAATTCAAGATTCTGTTGTGTGAAAGAGATTTGATTGGCAAAGAGAGATTAAAGTGTACACATATTTCCACTGAAGTGAAATTTTACTACTAAAAATATATCAGTACACAATTTGAAATCCTTTTTGAATGAGAATCAACCCTTAAAAAATGATACAATAAAGTTATGAGATGAAAAAACAGAAACATGGATTAAACAAGTTCATCCCCCATAAAAAAAATAATAAATCAATGAAAAAAATAAAAACACTACAGATACACCCTTTAGCCAAATTACGACCTCGAAAATCCGTACAACGTAAGTGCAGATACACCCATTCGCCAAAATACGATGATGAAATCCGTACGGATAAGTGCAGATACACCCTTTTGCCAAATTACTACATGTACCAGAGAATCTGCAAGATACACTCTCTTGCCAAAATTACGCTTGCTGAAAAATAGGGCAAAAGTGCAGAAACACCCTTCTGCTAAATTTTCGATCAGTGAATCTCTAGGGCTTATCTGAAGATACACCCTTTTGCCAAAATCTTATCAAGAATTAGGATACTGCAAACTTTTGTGAAAATATATCTTGTAAAAGTGATTATAAATAGAATAAAAAGATAAACATCATAGAGATAATATAGCAGGGTTCTCCTGATAATTATCTATTGGATTTGACACAATTCGCCGCCACAAGGTTCTCTGTTGAAAAAAGGTAGATGCTCAAACTGCAAAGTGATTGATCTCGGAACACATGATTAGCGGATACACCCTTTTGCCATATTACAGCCGCGGGGCCCTGTTGATGTTGATCTTGTCTTTATAAACAGGATACTTATTAAGAGTGACTATCACTTACGGGCTAATTTGTCATAGAATTCTGATATGTTACAGATACTGAAAGATATTTCCACATGCTTATCTGAGAACAATCCTTAGTGATAGTGCTTGCTTTGTGTATCTCATCTAGAGCAGAGTTCACTTCTGGTTGAGATGACGGTGTCATCTTTTCCCCTGATCGTTGGGTATATCATCTTCCGACATGCACTTGTGCTGATGCTTGAAGTAGTCTCGAACAAGTCCTTTGGCATGCTTTTTCACTATTGGCAAAAGTTTGAAAGAATCATAAGAACTTCACAAGTAAGAAATATCGTAATACACAAGATCTTATTCAAACATTAATCATTAGAAGCGGGCAGAGTTGTTGGACTTAACAACAACAAAATTCTCAGGAACAAGCCCATTTATTGTAGGTCTTCACTGCCCTAAAGACTGTCCCAGGCTTGCCTGACATAGCAGTCACTATGTCTGCAACCTGTATTCTGACTATTGATGTAAAATACCTTGTAACATGCGAATGCAATAGCTCAGCACTAGGTAATGCGGAAGAAGTATGCACAGATCTTTTTGTCCTCTCTTATATTTCAAGGGTATTTGAAGAAAATTGATCATCAATTTGGTCTCAGGTCTTTTACATGTACCATGCACAATGAAAATACCTATATCCTAAATCTATAACCTTGACTAACACTTGGATACAATTAGATTTTGGTAAAACATACATTTTCCATACACCCCAGTCTGAATTGTCTATGGCTGTGTACTGAATGGGTTAATGGAAGAATTTCCTCTTTTTTTAGAAGATAAAGCTGAGTTGTGGTCATGATATTGAATTGTGAAAGAAACTGTCTCAAAGCAATTGGGAAAGGTTGATTATATAGCACATAAGAACTGGTGTATGCTGTAAGGTTTAGGAGTCACCAAAATGATAAGAAATTGACTCAATCCTGCTGAAATTTACATGCACTGCACACAGAAATATGTATATGGGACTACACACAAATGTTCGGCCTGACCATTTCAGCTGTTTCTTGTCATATTTTGAATGTGAGGACATTTGAAGAGCAATCCTTTTCAGGGGACATATCTACTATGATAGTCTTCCAAACTAACATGATAATAATGAGAAAGCTCACAAATTATTTTGTACCTTTCCCAGAACTCCAGCTTCCCTTTAAATAGAAAATTTCTGAACAATTCTCACCTGTAGCTTTGGTGACCAACTTGTTGTCTGTAAGCTGATGTGACAGACATCTTGCTAAGGATTTGAACAAAGGCTGTAGAAAAAAATATAAAACAAAGAATTTACTCTTCTTGCTCTTGTGGTTTAGACACTTTGCTATAGGAAAGATGACTTTATCAATGGTAGGATCAAATACAATACTCAAAACCCTAGATTACTCCAACAGCTTATTCAACCAATGGAAAAGTATAGATGGGCTCAGGATGATTAGCCAATGTTTATGTACAAGGAGCCATTGTAATTGAAAAAAAGAGCCTTCATCTAGCAATTTCTGTCAATAGGTTGTTTTACACAAAATCATTTTAACATCATACCCAAGTCTAGTTTGGCTTAAAAATAGCCTCAAATATGAAATTTAAATGTATACAGTGGAACCCCATTATAACAAACTCCTTTTAAAGGACTGAAGAAATTACCTTGTTATATTGAAATCTTGTTGGATCAGGGCTCGAAAACAATAGAATACAAATTAGTGGGACCAGTCGAATTATAACAAATTATAATGTGCTCTTTATAATGAGGTTTCAAAGTATTTTACGATGCATTCATCGCTAACAACCCACCTTGGAAGCAAATTTTCCCTCTTTGTAGTGTGGAGTTAGATATTTCACGACAGCATCAGCAGCGATCTTGTGCAGCGCCTGGGACATCTTCTCTTCCTGGCGCTTCTCCTCCAACGACGTGCCGGGTGCTCTCTCGTTGTCCTCAACTTTTGGGTCAAAGGTCACACGTTTTCTTGGGCTATCGGTGAGTGAGACGGTAACATCTGGATATAACCTTTTGCTACTGAGGGATGACCTGACCTGAATCAATGAAGAAATAGATGCGAGTGGTGAGCAATTCAACTCTAGAAAGATCTACAAGTGCTCAGGAACTTTTTTAAAAGCTCTGGTAAAAACAAAATAAGACACAAAAACTGTCATGATGAAATCTATCTTATATGACATTAAAGCCAGAAGGAGCTCCTGTTATCTAAAACTTCATTTTAATACTGATCTGAATGATGAAATGCATGTAGAGAAAGACAAAGACAAAGCTATGAACTATTTATAATGAAACACAAGCAGATGAACATCAAATGCTTTGAAATAGAGATAGGGAGCATTTTGCTTTTTTAATCAATGAAAATATTTTCAGTCAATTCTGAAAGCTATGCTATCTCTGCTGTAACATTGTCTTCATCTTTCAACCTTTTCCATTCTTTAATTTCCATGTCCATCTGCTGTTGTTCTTGTTGTATTGGATCGGTTTGACTTTGATTTTTCTCATATAATAAAAACTGGACATAAAATGCTATTCAATGCCAAACCTCAGAAATAAATTGTTGAATATTACATAACAGCTCTGTAAACATACAATGGTTTTTAAAAGAAATATATAGTATTGTGAAAGCATACAAACAACATACACGTGTATGTATGTATATGCAGTTTATATGAGCTGTTAAAACTTTCAAGAACTCACTTCTTTTTCTGTAGACTGGGTTCCCTCAGCACCTCCACTAGATTCGGTAGCATTGCCTGATGGCCCATTGACACATGCAGCTTGATGATATGGTTTTTCAAGTCCATTTTGCAGAACAAAAAAAGGCTGGTCACTGTCTAGTATCTTTTTTTCCTCTTTCACCACCAGATGTTTGACAGTTTGAGATGGAAGCCTGTCTTCCTTCTCTCCAACATCTTCTGTTGTCAGCAACGATGTTCCCTCCTTTGCTAGGCCTTCAGAAGGGCTGTCCATGTGGGAGGAAGATTTGTCCCTCTTTCTTCCAGGAGTGACACTGTCCGCAAAACTTTCCTTATCACTGATACTAGAACAGAATCCACTTTCAATAAATTGCACATCACTTGATTGTTCACCTTTCCTTGCAGTTTTGATAGGATATGAGTGTTTAACAGCAACTTTGGACATCACACGTTTCTGCTCTTCTTGGTGCATCTGTCTATGAAGCTGGTGTGCACCATGCCTTCCAGTCCTATGTTCTGAGAAATTTGTGATGGAATCCACCTCACTCTTGCCCAAAGGCAAACTAGTTGAGTCTCTTTCACTGCTTCTCTGATTTTCATCCTTTGTCACCATGACAACTGCATCATCATCATCACCTTCTTCAGTGTGTTCACCTTCTGCATTGTACTGTTCCACATCAAACTCCTCACCCTCCAAGAAACTGCATCCCTCATTGTCATCGCAGTCGCCATCCTCAAACCCCTCAATGCTCTCCATCCCCTCATCTTCTTCCTCATGGGAGGTTCCGTCTCCTCCTACTTCACCATCAGACAATTTCCTCCCATCATCCTTGACAACAGATGACATCTCCTGACTAACTTGTCCATCTGAGTGCACCAGAGATGATGCCTTCACAAATCCTCCAGATGATTCAAATTTGGCACGAGTTCCCCCTTTCTTGCTACTGCTACTACTCTTGGCAGACCCTAGCTTTAGAGTTGTTTGTTTGGAGTTGTCTCTTCCCTTCTGGGGTGCTTTGGCAGCAAGCAGAGATGAGGCAGTGCAAAACCCTGAGAGTGTTGGCAATCGTGGGCCATTTGATGCACTGCTCGAAGACACCTATAGGTAAGAAGGTAAGAATTACTCATTAAACTTTGCATGTTAACTCTAGTTAATCACTTACTTTTATTACAACTTTGTTTAGGGATGATATGATGTGCAGAAAGCAACATTTTGAAATTCATATTATCCGACAGTATTTTACTATTATGTCAAGTATTGAAGTCACTGGCCTGAATTCACAAAAGAGGTTTATCTAACCCATGGTTTAAACCTCCATAAGCGTAGTACGCGCACATCCTCATGTCCAATGGGCAGATGGTAATGCGCTTATATAGTTACGCTTATTTACGTTTATTTTAGTCCAAGGTGAAGGTTTGAACCATGGTTTAGACCATGGTTTAAAGGGGGTACCCAATGCTGAAACAATGTTAGTTCATTTAAAAGATCATGACTTTATTAGCAGAAAATCATCTGCCTTAAGTTTTTTTATAATTCGTGTTGCCAGAAAAATCCCCGAAATATGGTAAGACTTCAGGATATTTTGGCCCCTCAGCTGTGTCCCAATTTCAGCTAGGTAACCACAATGACGTCAAAGTGGTTACCCAGGTTCGCGTATTGCAGATGTGTTGCGCGCTAGACTGTACAAAATGCATTACACCTTGCGCGCATTTTGCTATAATTGCGCGACAAGGTAACCACTTTGACGTCATTGTGGTTACCTAGCTGAAATTGGGACACAGCTGAGGGGCCAAAATATCCTGAAATCTTACCATATTTCGGGGATTTTCTGGCAACACGAATTTAAAAAAAAATTTAAGGCAGATGATTTTCTTCTAATAAAATCATGATCTTTTAAATGAACTAACATTGTTTCAGCATTGGGTACCCCCTTTAAGATAAACTCTTGTGAAATTGGGCCACTGGTTACAGAATTACCTTTTGTGGAATTAGCTCCTTCGTTGCATCTTCTTCATCTGTAGTGGAAAGAAAAAGATCATGAAGTCTGCCTTCCTTTGTCCTCTTTTGGATTTCACTAACCTGTTGAAAATACATGAAATAAGAGTTGTGACTTCAGAAAAATCACTTATTCAACTTTTTAACATGCTTAAAAAGATCTTAATATAATTGTAATAGGTGAATGTAATCTTGAATTCTGGAAGTAGAAATAGTACCTAACAAAGAACTGGAATAAGTTTGTGCTCTAATCATTAGACCATATACAGCTCCTATCTGGTTCTTTTAAACATCTCCAAAAATGGTTTGAGGGTGGGTTTGATGGATATTCTGAGCACTGAAGAGATACATTTTACCTTAGAAGGGCAGTTGGCCATTTGGCATTGAGACTTGAGAAATAATTGCCAGCAGAGTATGATTGTCTAGTTACCTACAAATGTGATGTTCTATTATATATATGAAGGGTTTTCAGGTGACCAGAAAAATTGACGTATCTCATGGTTTGCAAAGAAGTACCCGGATGAAGGTGCAATTTTAAAACAATATCTCATGGTTTGTGTAAAATTACCTGAATGACTGGGCAATATTTTTCAAATACCCTTACCTGACCGAAGACTTTGGCCTTGTAGAGATTACATGTCTTAGCTGCCTGGATTGCACTGTACTCTGCAGATATTGCACATCTTTGAGCTTTGACCTCACTGGGGGAAAACAAAATCATTAAAATTAATCGTGACTAAATAATTATGAGAGTGAAACTGAATATACTAGAAATTATCATACAGAGTACCAAAGTGCTGACATCATATTTGCTCGTCATCCAGGATACTGGTTCCACACAACAGAGCCCACGTACGAGGTTCACCGCGAAATCATTCAAGCAACAGGCTGGAGCAGGGCAATTTCAGTGTGTGACACTGGTGTGATCACCACGCCATTGTTTAGCACAAAATTGTTTGGAACCAGCAACCTTGACAACTTGGCCGGTATGACGTCACACTTTGGTACTCTATTCTTTCCAGTACTGATCGCATGAAAATAGTAAAGCATGGTAGATAAACAGGGTATGATTGCAGTAAAAGACAGAGGTACATATAGATTAACTAAGTATAAGGTCTTATGGAGGAAAGACAAAATTATGAGAATTTCTCCTTTCTTGGAAATCAGAGAGATCAATGCAAGGCAGAAAAAGGACAATTCCCTCAACACTATTGTTTAATATGAAACAAATGTTTGTCACAGAATCATAAATGTACATTTTATTGTTGGCCATCATTTAGACATCTAATATTCTTTGAGGGATATCTACGGGAGTACAACGCATGCTCCGACAATTGCTGAATGTCACTTTCATACACTAACCGTATACAAAACTTTAACCCTGTACCAAACTCTGTATCCAACCATACCCTAGCCCTAAACTTAAAGGTAACAGATAGTTTTGGGAAGCCCTCAAAAACTTTTCGTGAGATTTCTTTGATTTTACTTAATAAATAGCAGGGTATTAACATAACTAAGATGCTGTGAAGTTTTTTCCTCCTCAAGTGAAATACGTATTGAATGAGAGGTGAAAAGTAATAAAAATCCCTGGCCCAAAAAAGAGGGGATGTAAATTAAAACAACGGCCACACACACTACTCACACGAGGATTGCTGTGTGTATAGAATCGCTACACATAGTGCGAAACGCTGGGTTCATTGTGCGGGGAACCTTCGGGTGGATATGGTCTTAGCGTGAGGCAGTGAAAAGCCGTTTATACCAAGCGTTTCTTACAGATATTTACACTAAAATTTGTTCGAAATCGTGAATGGAATGTTAAATAATACATGTGTCTTATGATAAAAGGAGAATAGTATGTGACTATGTTAAATAAGTTTCTTGCCAGTATGAATTTTGCCACCGAGACTATCTATGAGCTTTAACCTAACCTAAAACCGTATCCTAATCCTAATCCTAACCCTATATCTTTGATGAATTATAGCCCAGACCAACTGCCACTGGAACATATGTTGGAGCACCATATTTACACTTACTCTGAGGTATGTCCATTGGTCTCATTGGAGAAAGCAGCTCTGATGTTCTCTCTTAGAGCCTTTTCAAGCAGCTGCATGCAATGCTCTCTCACCTGCAAAATGACATCACATGATCATCACAATTCAGTCATCTTCCATTCGCATGTGCATTGTAAGACAAGGTCTAAAAGACACAGGCCACAGCATTGGGGCACGGTGATAAACTGCCACCCCATGCACCAACCCAGGAGCCTACAAGCAGAGACAACTACCCCCCCCCCCCAACATCAATATCCTCTCTCCCCCCCCCCCAAAAAAAACCCCAAACAAACAAAAAACTAACCCCTCCACCCCCCCCCCCCCCCCCTGGAAATGTACTGGCTTGTCGGTACAGTTCTAATATTTATGAAATAGGCTTCTGTTCTGTTCAACCAGTCACAAATGAGGTGTCATGAGGAATGTAAAATATTTCTTACCTTGATTGCCAGCCCTGGAACTTGTGTGCTTTCAGGATTTCTCAACTTACAATTAGGATCTAAATCAAATAGAAATAAGAAAGAAATTAAAGACGGTCAGTCGGCGGTGCCCGTGTGTTTTCTATGCAGTCCAGGCAAAGGCGATTTCGGAGATTTCTGTATTTGTACACATCTACTTATGTACACATCACAGCAATCAATGCGGATTTTGCCGAGGAGAAGGACATTTCGCTGATCCTCAATATACTTTCGACTAGACCTAGTTTCGTATGCGCACAAACTATTATGCAGCATCAGCAAACACAGATTTTTCTCCACTGAAACCACCGCTTGACCGCCTTTAAAATCAAAGCAATATGAATATAATGACATTGAAGATGCCACTTTGAGCAAGTCAGTGTTCCAGTAGGTCTGTCGACTCATCATGAATATATGATAAATTATATCTATGATATATTTATATTCATAAATGGAATCGGTAATGTTTAGTAAACTAAACACCCACATAACTTGTTTTAAACTCACCTATTTGCTCTGTCTGTTGGGTATCTGCTTTCCTTTTCTTCTGAAAGAGATAATAGAATATCAAGAAACAAAATATATAAATACTAAAAGAATGAATTACAATTCAAAGGAAGACAAGATTAATGCTTTACAAAACAGTGCTCCTGAGACCTTGTTAACCCTTACAGTATCAAATACACTCAGCAAAAAACAGAAAGTGGACACTCTTTATTGTTCAAAATTTTCATATAAACCGTCAATAAAAGATAGTAAAATATATATCAAAATAAGGAAAAATTTATAGTCTACCAACACCACTTAAGATCAAGTTTAGAACTTTTGCACTTGGATGGGCACATTCATCGAACCGTTAGAAGGATTGATTCAGAAAATTGCAAAAATTGAACAAGCAGCCATTCCAATGTTAATGAACATATACATTCTTGTTCAACAATGAAAACAAAGAGTGAGAAACAATGAGAAGGAATGAGCTGTGGATGTCAACTGTAGTGTCAGAACTGTACAGTTTTGACAATCAAATTCAAGTGTTTCTCGCGATTGGTTTTTTCATTGTTTTAATTTGACTCTACAAGATGGAAATGCTGATCAACTTTTAAATGGCCAGATGCCCCATTTTTGCAATTTTCTTTCAGAAACTCATTTATTGTTAAATGGCTCTAATTCCAATTGCATATCATCTTCAATAGTTCATGATTATTTTGATACATGAATGATAAATCTATATTAAATATTTATTTGAAAATCTTAACCATAAATATTGTCCAATTTCTTCTTTTGCTGAATGTATATACACATATATCACAGATCAAATTTTGTGAAACAAATCTTCAGTCTAAAAAAGGTAACGACTTTTAGCACATGTAATATCTAAGTTCTTCTGAACCAGCATAACAAAATGATTCTTACAGATATTTCAAGAAAAAGTAATATAATACAATAATAATAGTATGCTCTTATTTACCCAGGGAAGCATTGCCAGGTGCAAAGTTAATACACCTGGGTCGAGAGGGACAAATGTGGGCAAAACACCTTGTCTAAGGATGTTTAAGGAAATACACAAGGACATCTTGTACAAGTCAGTAGCCTTCACTGATACACCACAATGCCATTAAGGACTTGATGCATATCTGGTGTTTTGGGTCTAATTACAAACACAGGAATCATATACATGTATGGGAGTTTACCTTTTTCCTCCTCATGAATTCTGCTTGGATGAGGCCTCTCATCCCTGAACCGTCACCCTCATCATCATCATCAGTATTGTAGTCATCATCATCTGACCAGTCAGCTGGCTTCCTCTTCTTACCAACATACGTCCTTCAGTAGAAAAGAAAAATAAAACATACTAATATCAAAATATTAAATATATAATTCTGTGCAATAGAATGAAAATTCAATTTTCAGGTCTGAATCTACATATTCAGTTCAATAGACAACATGCAGGAGTGTCAATTTCACAATGACATGTAACAAAACTAACAACAGTGGGGTTTGATTACTTGAAATATACCTTATACAAAAAATTCTGGCTTTACAATACAACAGGAAATTCATAACACCTACATGCATGACAACATAAGTGAAACTACTCATCACTCTGCTTCAGAAAAAAAGTGATATCACATATCATCAGAAATATGGTGGGTATTTTGTTTAATGACTTAAATAAAAACCAACTTCGGAGTTTGTTTGAGCATTTGAGCAGTGGTCTCATAACCAGAAGGTCCTGGGCTAGAAACCAAGTCCAAGCAAATGTACTCTTTGGACCTTAATCACCAAATCCTAAGAATAATGCTGTTGGGTCTACTGGTTCCTTGCCTACAAGCATATACTAAGTCATCAGCAAATATTTCCCTTCATAAACATTAGCATCCAAATCATATTCATCAGCAAGGGTATCTCAATAATAAATCCACACAATGTAACTTTGATACAGTCTTAGAATGTTTCAAAGTTACCAGGGGTTGATAATTTTACCAACATCCAAACATTGTGTATTATTAATTTTACACAATGATGACAAAGTGACAAAGATCCGTGTCATTTGATAAGTCTACCTCTCATTACAATGTTCCATCTCAGTGTAATAGCTCATTTCAAGCCTAAGTCTCACTATAGCAACGGCCGATTGCCATCATCTAATCTACAAACTCACACATCTCTGCCATATCTGCCTCCGCCGTACAGGTCATCATCATGAACATTGAGGGGGTTCTTCTCAATGTAGGTCCGCCCCATGTGGTTCTTCTTAGCCGGCCCACCCATTATCCCACGCTGCATCTCATCTATACGCTTCTTCACAACCTCCGGAGTCATGCAGACATCGCACATGCCTCCACATGAGAGCAGCTTATCATCAAAGTACTTGGCAATGGACTCATGCCTGCACCTGTTTGATGAGAAGAGACAAAGACAGGCACTTATGTCCCTGAGCAAGGCATTTTATCTACACTGCTCTCGTACATTAAATACATTGTGTGGCACATTAATTGTGTGTGTGTGTGTTTCTTTTTTTTTAAATCAACAAAATAAAAAAATAACTATAGCTACAGCAGCATACATGTAGTCTCATATTGTAAACCAGTTATTTTCATTGACTGGCATCCTGTAATCATTTTACTTATGAAAATGTTTCTAAATTTGGATAGCCAGAAATTTGAATTCCAAGATATACCAGAACTGAAATGCTGATTCATATCTACAAGAATTATGAAAATAGATATCTTTCTAAGATACCAAATGTCTGGAGACATAAATTTTGCCTAGTAATTGAGAATAGTCTATGATGAATCATAAATAGATCATTTTGGATGTTTCCCTGACCTTGTTCCTGTTTTTTTACCCAAGATCAATGAAGAAGTTGTTAGTCTTTATTTCTTAACCCTATACTTTTGAAGGGGCGCCGACATTTGCTCCAGCGACATTTGCTCCACAGTCCATATTTCGAAAGGTCAAAGGTTAAGGTCAAGGTCATGATTTGTTTTTTTGTTCAGGACAATGTGAAGATTAGGGTTAGGATTAGGGTTAGGATTAAGTTTAGGTTTAGGTTTAGGACTAGCATGGCAAAGTTAGATCGGAGCAATTGTCACAGGAGCAAATGTCATATATCCCTTTTGAATCATGCCCCTTTTTCATATGAATATTACTAAAATTATTCATCAATATTTCTCTTAGCCCCTAACTTCATTGTAGATTTTTTTTTTTTTTTTTTTTTTAAATTTTGTCATTTCCAATGAGATTTTGCCATTTTTGTGTAATATTGACAGCAGGCTTAACTCATCTTGTCTGAAATATTAGACTACTTTATATACGATTACGAGCCCATTCACAAGCACATTGTTAGAGCAGTCTTGGTTAGAGCAGTCTAACGTGAGTGTGAAGGCACAAGCATTCCACGAAGCGACCCTCAAGACCGCTCCTGACGACCAAATCCAGCACGTGTACTTGGGGAACGGATCCTTCTATCGCTCTAACATGCATTGTGAAGACAAAACGATCTGAAAGCTTACTTCAACCGGAAGTGTGTGCGTGTCAGTCGCAGGAAGGTAAGGAGTTTTGGGAGAAAAACAGAGAATATTTGTAGCTGAATGACTGAAGTGGAGTGATGGGTATGCATGAATGGATTTTCATTTGGGTATGTACACTTCTCACAGGGGTTTATTTTAGTTTATACAGAATGGAATCTGCCCCCTTCCACGAATGTTTTGGCTGGATGGGATTTTCTTCTGCAAAATCGGGTGGTTCATGCTTGGTGTTTTCAGGGAGGTTTCAGGCGCCCTTCTTTGAACACGCCCTTGGCTGCTCATTTTAAAGCACTTGTACTTTATGCCTTAGTTTTATGACGTAATTGCTGCCTGTGCTGTTTTGAGGGTTTTGTTTGTTTTGGGGGGTTTTTTTATACTGCAATCACGTCTGGGGATGGTGGTGCATCTCTTCTTGAAAATCTTCTGACATCCTTTACACTGTTGGTGTTTCTCCATGTTCTCCATATGATGATTACGAGGGTCAAGGGGTTGCTGTGGATTTTGATGACGGCATTGTTGTGGTTCCTCATGGTGTTGCTGCAGCTTCCGATCCTGATAAGGGAGGAGTTAACGCCTTAGTTCCTTCCTGAAGTCTGTCTTTGATGAGCTGACGATTCCTTCAACAAGATGTAAGCATTGGAAAGTGCTAAATTGAAGAGGAACCAGAATAGGTAAACCCACCACCAATTACTCCTCTGAACAGTTGAGTAGGCGCGTCTCATCTGATCAGAACGGTCCACTCCATTCATGTACAAGTTGTACTGACGAAGGGTGGTTGGACGTCAAACTTCCTTCTTCTCTCTAGTGTGCTGCTTCCTGTCAACTGAAGTCATCACTGTCGGATCGTTTGCTGTTTAAAGTAGGTTTACCACCTGTTTGTTCCCCCTTACTGTACCACAGGCCAGCACACTCTCTTTCTTCATCCGCTCAAATAAACTGCACTCAAATAACTGTCCATATTCACAATGTAATTCCCCCCCCCCACAAGCCTACGAGACAAATCAATCACCACATGAGAAGACAATCCTCTCTCTGCAATATCTCTGATCACACTTAAAATTCATTACGATATTCATTCTTAGGATCTGCCCTCATCCATACTTTCATCCAGTACTTTGTAGGTTTCTTCTGCATATACTGGATCCATGCTAGATGTCCAGGGAAAGCAACCATGGCCTTGTTCATTCAAACAATTTTGGTGGGGGTTAAACAATTCCAAACAGCATTCCAAAACTTCATCCAACACAGTCTAATAAGGAATAATTTGTCGTGATTTGGATCGTTTCGTGGAAGGTGCTGGGCCCCGTTTTTAGCATAAAAATTCATGCTTCATCAAAACTCATCAATTCCTAAATCAACAAAATTACACAACCAAAAAATCCAAAATAATCCAAAACAGAGGTTGAAAATGCTACAGTAGGAAGAGAAAATAAGAAGAAAAGGGTGAAACAGAGGAAATGTGGGAAGTAGTCACTACAACACTACTACAGCGAACAAGCAGGGATGATGTACACAATGCAATGGCGAGCACTGAAGATCGATTTTTCTCCACTGCAATCACTTGACTAACAGTCGCTCATAAATATGCATGATTTCCTTCCCCCACCTCGTAGGCTCTCAAACTGAAATGTCCAATAACAGCCACTGTAATAGCAATAACTCCTCGAGACATGTTTCCCTGCTCATATGAAAGGTATCACCTGATTGGCTGAATTTTTCTCGAGGTACTCATCCAGGTACCGGGTCACAAGGCGGCCTAGTGTTCTCACAATGAGGAAAACAACGCCTTTTACCGATTCTGTACGGCTATGACCAATTGTTGTGAATTTTTTTTTTGTTAACATGTTCATAATGATATCAACTGTCTAATTATTCTACTTGAATTCATCTTATCTTTCACTCAACACAGATCACTATAAAGGTTGGATTTCCTGTTTAACTTACTTTGCTTCTTCACAAAACTTGACCAGTGTCTCAAAGCTCTGCATTGATGCCTTGCTAACCTGGGCAGATGGTGAGGTTTTACCATACTTTCTCTAAAAGAAAACAGCATACACAATGTTTAAATTATGTATCAATCTTGCTTTTTGTTTCCCATTTAAGGGCTCGTCATTCACTTTTATGTAAGCGATCATTTTATTAATCGTACTGTCAAAAAAAAATGTGTAGATTGCATTTTTGATCTTATACAGTGGAAACTCACTAAAACAAGGACCTTAGCACCATGAAAAGTTCCTTGTTATATCAGGAATCTCCTTATATCAGGGTAAAGAAAAAAAAAGGACATAAAGGCATGGAAACAGCAAAATTACCTTATATCGGGGAAACATGTTATATAGGAACTCTTTATAACGAGTTTCCACTGTATGTACCTTTTTGCTCTTTGTACAAGCAATTTCCTGGGTGATAAGGAAAGCTACTTGATTTCTCTCTTGTCGAGAGTAGTAGAGACGGCATCGAGATGGCTGGCCATCTCTCCCAGCACGGCCAGATTCCTGGTAGTAACCAGCCATGGACTTGGGGATGTTGTAGTGCGCCACAAATCTGCAAAATGAAATGGCACAGCATGAGTAAAATACTGAAACCAGCTCTAGCAAGCACCTGTTCATCAGGACCGCCTGTCTGTAAAGACCATGTTGAGAGTTTCCCTGAATAGGATTCCTCATAAGAAACAGTATAGAAGTACTGAACCTGAATATAAAGACCCCTGCTTCTAAAGATCACCTTTCATATTTCTTTAAGCAGGCTTCATTCATATGTTTCAGTGTATAAAGGTAGTTTAGGAATATTCCTGCATGAACCTTTGCTTTTTCCTACCATAAAATTTGAATCTTAGAGAACGTCTTTGATTTTTTTTTTTGACGATAAAAAATGGAATTCTTTCAGAATTGAGCAAGATCTTCACTGAAGATTCAAGACTACATTTACATGTACATGTACATTTGTGCAGGGATGTAAGTGGGTAGCAAAAAAAAAAATCAGGAAAATATTTGACGAGCACAGTGATTCAGTCAAGTGTAGGTGTTGGTGTGAGGAGACCCCCCCCCCCCCGAAATTTTAAAGCTAACACATACATGCACATACATATATGTATTTATTTCTTACAATCTTGCAGTCCTGTCCACTTCCATTTTGATTTTTTAATTCCAATAAGAGGCACAAGAAAATCAGGAAACGAAGTCGAAACGCTATCACAAAGTCGTAAACTTCCAAGTATCTGTGCAGTATGCGATGCGACATCGACAGTACACAATACACAGCGCATCGCGCTGTGCACGTGTATGTGTGTATATTAGTGTGCTAGCGCTAGCTTCGCCATGCGGTCGTCCTGACAATGCACATTCCAGAACGCTTAGTCTCATACATCAGCCACTTTTCCTATATCATTACGTGGCTGTTACGCGAATTTTAGTAAAGCGCATGGTTTTACAGTCCATAGCACTTGTCCACACATACTCGTTACCAGGATTTTTATACAAAATTCGTGCTGTGCGTACGAGAACCACTTCACACTATATTAACATACTTCGTATGAAACGGCCAGTAAAAGACTATATTTCATTTGGGAGGGTTTTTTTTTCCGCCACTAGGTTAATGCACACGAAAGTACGATAATGCCTTCAACACCTAACATGTCACAGAAAAAAACCCGGAAATATTTCTCTGATTTTAAAAAATCCAGAATTCCGGAAAAATCCGGAAGTCTTACATCCCTGTTTGTGTAAGTGCTGACTGCCAAACAAATTTAGAGAGGAGAGAGGGATAGTTCATGTGTATTTCTCTACATGTAGGTGCCATATAAAACACATCTGAAGACATACCTCACTGTGGCCTTGTCAACACCCATACCAAAGCTGATGGTAGCGACAATGACCTTGACTTTCCCATTCATCCACTGCTCTTGGACAGATGTACGATCTGCAGCTTTCATTCCTCCAATAAGAGGCACAAGAAAATCAGGAAACGAAGTCGAAACGCTATCACAAAGTCGTAAACTTCCAAGTATCTGTGCAGTATGCGATGCGACATCGACAGTACACAATACACAGCGCATCGCGCTGTGCACGTGTATGTGTGTATATTAGTGTGCTAGCGCTAGCTTCGCCATGCGGTCGTCCTGACAATGCACATTCCAGAACGCTTAGTCTCATACATCAGCCACTTTTCCTATATCATTACGTGGCTGTTACGCGAATTTTAGTAAAGCACATGGTTTTACAGTCCATAGCACTTGTCCACATATACTCGTTACCAGGATTTTTATACAAAATTTGTGCTGTGCGTACGAGAACCACTTCACACTATATTAACATACTTCGTATGAAACGGCCAGTAAAAGACTATATTTCATTTGGGAGGGTTTTTTTTCCGCCACTAGGTTAATGCACACGAAAGTACGATAATGCCTTCAACACCTAACATGTCACAGAAAAAAACCCGGAAATATTTCTCTGATTTTAAAAAATCCAGAATTCCGGAAAAATCCGGAAGTCTTACATCCCTGTTTGTGTAAGTGCTGACTGCCAAACAAATTTAGAGAGGAGAGAGGGATAGTTCATGTGTATTTCTCTACATGTAGGTGCCATATAAAACACATCTGAAGACATACCTCACTGTGGCCTTGTCAACACCCATACCAAAGCTGATGGTAGCGACAATGACCTTGACTTTCCCATTCATCCACTGCTCTTGGACAGATGTACGATCTGCAGCTTTCATTCCTCCATGGTACGCCCTGGCTGTCAACCCCTGACGGCTTAGACTTCCTGCAACAGTGACACAGGCATCCCTTGTTCTGCAGTAGACAATTCCACAGCCCGAGGTATTCTGACGTGCAAAAGGAGATTATACCATTTCAATTTAAATTAGACAGAGCAGTTACATTTGATTTATACAATGAAACAAACCTGGTATGTGGCAAACTCTATAGAACAACCCAACTAAAGTATGAACTGTTACTGTTTTCCCTCAGTGGCCTTTGTAGACTGGATGGACGAGCTGTTAGCATAGCATGTTATATCACAGTTACAATCCAACTCTATAAAGTCAGTCTGATCAGTGCTCACTACACAACAATGGCTGAGATTTCCTTTATCCAACTTTTCAAAAAATCAAACCGGGGCGTTTTTTTTTAAGGCTCCTTTCGGTTTATCATGCTAATGATAATTGATAACATAATCATTCCTTTTTATTTGCAAATCTAAATCACTTACTCCAAGAGCCTCATCTTTCTGGAGCACCTTAAGTCCAAACTCCTTGAGATGACCTAGCGGATCCTCCAGGACATCCTTGTATATCACATCATAGAAGAGATTCTCCCGGAAACACCCTGCCCTGAACTCTGCCACAGGTGTCTTCAGGTGAAGCTGCTGGAAGATATCCTTCCTTACGTTCATAGTGGCCGTTGCAGTGAGGGCAACACAAACAACACTGGGGTACTCCTTGTGGAGGGCACCCAGCTTGAGGTAACAGGGACGGAAGTCGTGGCCCCACTGGGACACACAGTGGGCTTCGTCCACCACGATTCCACTGAACAGTCCCTTGTTGTCAAGGTTCTTGAGGATGGTCTTGAAGGTGGAAGTAGCTGCTGTTTCTGGAGTTATGTAAAGCATTTTGATCTTTGGTTTCTTGCTACATAGGTCAGAGATAACCATCTGTAAGAGACAGGTGTATGGGAAAATACTGTGTGAGAGTGACATATACAAATTCTCAACAAATCAAACAAAGAAAGGAGGCTATCCAAGGATATTCTCATTCAAGTTATTGCTTAATAACTTATTGGGAGTTGTTGACATAGACAAAGTTAAAGAATGCCTAAAGCTCTCCATCATGGACCTACTACGAATGGACTTTCGACGAAGCCAGCTACTTTGAAGTACGAGATCCGCCGCCAGATTCAAATTTCGCGCTGATACAAAAACCCAGCGTGTGGTCCGACCGCAACCTGACAGCTGGATGCGATCACTTGGAATGGTCCTTGCGCAATCTTACATAATCGCAGCAGCAAAAAGTACAGCCCTTTATCATTGGCTGTTCGCTGCTTCTACACATCGTTAACACCGCATGTATTGTATACGTGCTCTCTACGCGAGCCATGCAAGCGAATGATTTTTCCGTTTGCGTCTGCTCTCCCTTTGTTAGTGGAGCTAAATTTGCTCAAAATTATTCTATATTTCATTGTACATGCTGTTTTTATAACTCCTATTTTTTCCTTCACGTGTGGTTTGTGAAGTGAGGATGGCGGATTTATCATTAGATGACATAAACATGGAAGAATTGTATGATTGGGATGAGCAGCCGGTAGCGACACACACGCCGGAAGCTAGGGCAGGTTAGTCCCATGTGTTATATATTTTGTAATGTTCGTGAATTTCGAAATTTATTGACGAGGTTATCCCGGCCCATATATCCCCAAGACTTGTTGACAAGAAATAAGTCAGTGAGTAAACCAGTGTCTTTAGGTCTAACGGCAAGTGAAATTTATTTTACTCTACATTGCGTGATAATAATTTGTTTCGACTCTCGGGGACATTTGTAACTCCAGTCCAGGGAGCTCCGCCGCCTCCGTTAGGCCACCTAACGGCGGCGGTGGAGCTCCCTGGAGTTAGGGGACATGACGAAGTTAGATTAGATCTAACTTAGTAACTATTAGTAGTAGCACAAGTAGTTACTTCTTTACTTGCCCGTCTGCTCCGTAACCCTCCGTTTTCGAATTTTCCCGGTCTTCCTATATGATCCACACCTTATTTTATTTATTTATTTTTTATGTCCTCTGTAAAAAAAAAAATCAACATCAGTCATCAGTAACATCTACTAAGATTTTAAGATAATTCTGCACTTATTTGAAAGCATAAAAATAAGCGTAAAATTATCTTCAAAAGACAAAATTTCAAGGCAAAGAAACTTAACAATACATGTATGATGTACAGATATATATGCAATTTGTAAATAGGGGTCTAAGGTTAGTCAATATTACGCTACAAAATTTGATGCCTGTAATATAATCTTAGTCCTCTCAATATGGTCCAGTGATGTGACTCAAGGGGTAGGGCCCTTTTTGGTGTAATGCTCAATTTTTTTTAAAGACACACACCGGATCTATCTACTCTAAATGTAGTCTACATGTACATGAATGTGTACCCGACTCATAGACATCTAGTCTCATTTCATATAAAAATCAAACTGTTTTTTCTTTTTTCAGTACCAACACAGAATTCAGAGCCATCTACGTCGGAAAATTCTGGACCGCAACAAAAGAAGGCACAGAAGTCAAAAGGTAACTTTCTAAAAGAAATGTTGACCTAGCTGTAGATAAAGTATGCTTGAACAATTAGATAACTTGTAGCCTGTAGTTATTCAAATAATTAACATCAAAAAAAAAAAAAAAAAAAAAAGGGGGGGGGGGTTGTTACTGCAAAAAAAATTAAGAAATAAATTGTCCTAATGCAAAGCAAAGTCTGATTTTTTAAGCAATTTTTGATGGAATATTATGCGACATCAAAATTTATTTTGCTTATTAAGTTATTAATCTGTGAGAATTTTTTTTTTTTTTTTTTTTGGTTGCTTCTTTTTCACATTATCATTATTACCTCATGTAGGCCCTATTTCACACTTCATAACAGTGCAAAAGCTTCTGTAAATTTTTTGATGATATTTACATGATGATCCCCATTTGTTTCCAATCCCACATATACTGCCATAATGTAACAGAGATTAAAACTTCTATTTACAGCGAAGAAACCTGTTTTCAACATGAAATTGGATGACGAGCGAATTTCAGAAGTCTCCATAGACATAACCAAAGCTGCCTTGGACAAAGCGCAACAAGATCCGAAGTTTCAAATGAAATATGGGTATGGACTTGAAGTCAGGGATGTTGCCCATCAAATATCAGTGAAAGGTAGTGATGGTGAACAATTTGAAGAATTTGCTATGGAAATGGTTAGCAAAGTTGCTGAATCCGTTTATGCTGGAGAAGGCGCCATTAGCAACAAAGCTCAAGAACTAATATGGACAGAATTTCACAGAATAAGGACTAATGTAGACAACAAAAGAAAGTGGTCGTCATTTTTGATATCTGTTGGGGTGAAGACCCAGGACATCGTTTCTAGCCTTCTGTATCAATACATACTTAGATCAATTCTTGGTGAACTTATTTCACTACAATGCACAAAAATTGAAGGAGAAGAAAAGAAGGTACCCCCCAAACATAGAGACCATGATATGCAGGTTTTGCGATACATAGCAGGTTTCATTCCGTTTTCTCTCTTGAAGAGATATAAAAAAACAAAATCGGAACAAGCGCGTAACTACACCAAAATCTTGAAAGAATGGCAGTTGAATGATGATAACATTGTTGCACCCTCATTTCTGGCATACACAGTCACATGGATAAATTTACAAAATCGTGGCGGGTTATTCAAAGTGCATGATGATGTGTTCAGATTTTTCCTGACACTGGAAAAAGTATCGGGGAGTTTACTGCAAACACAAAATTTGACAAAGTTGAATTCTACCAACCTAAACCAAATCATAAAGAAAAAAATAACAGGAAATCCCAATGTTTCCAGAACATGGAATGATATCACATCGACAGATGCAGTATCAACAAAAAGTCTCTTCAATGCTGTTGTTAGTAAGTGGATTAAACTTCGTGTGAATGCATTTGTCAAAGCTTTTAATATACTAAAAAAGCAGCAAAAACAAGCTTCAAAGAAAGGAGAGAAAAGTTTGCGAAAAGAATTACAGAAATAGAAATTGAAAAGAAAAGATTCCTACTGCCATTCTTTCAAGCTTGTTAGGTAGTTCCGTGCTCGTTCCGAGTTTTTATTTTAGTTGTAATAACGACTTTTTTATTATCTTTTTTTTTTGTTCTTGTTGCATTTTATCATTTTGATGTAAGTCATCTCTCTCTCTCTCTCTCTCTCTTCTCTTCTCTTTCATAATGACCTTGTCCAGTTTATTGATCTTCCTCTCTCAATATTGATCTGTTTCCTTCCTTGTTTTCCACTAGTAATAAAGCTCATATTTGATTGATTTTTATGTAGATTATATGTAAGCCACTGAAAAGTGAGTACATGTATAATACCAAACATGAATAAAGTATTATTTGCCTGCATTGCCACTGTTTAGCAGGTAATTTGTGTTTATTTGTTCTATAATACTTATACATTTATGCTTTACACATGACATATTTTTATGTTATAAATGACTGAAGTATATCAATTATATTTTCATGCAAAGTTTCATCTCACAAGCCCAATATTTCTTTACGAAATCCTCCATACATTTTTTCTTCATTCCTTAATCATCTTGGGTGAATATCATCTTCATAGCTCTTGTCTGTTTCTTTAACATGCAGTATGTACACCAAGAGAACAGTACTTAAAGTTGTAACTTATTTGATCTTTGAAAAATATTGTTTGTGGTTATAAACATGTCAACAAACAAAGTTTGTAATAAAAAAACCTTTTCAGTGGAAAAGAAAGTTCCATGTAGCATTAACATTTGACTCTCAGAAAATAGCATTTAGTTCAAATTTTCAACCTCATATGCAAATATATTTATATGACATGTTGGAGTCTTATGTGCATCTCGAATACGTCACTGCATTTCAGATGAAATAAAGTAATGAAAGAGTCATCCATTAAGACCTTTTAATATGATGAATGAAATATGTACCATTTTTGTTTGTTTGTATTATTATATACATGTATATAATAAAGATTGGTACAATATCTGCCAAACAGCAAGCTCTACTTCTTTCAATTCTGATTAAGATACATTGTATAAATATACATATATCGTCTGTTTGGAACCAGAAGGGCATTAAACCGTTAACTCATATACTATAACACAGAGTTAACACCCTTCTGGCTCCAAACAGACACCATGCTTTATTGCATTCAAGGCTCGTCTCGAGTTCTGATAAGATACATTAAATTGTCATAGAATCAACAGAATCTGAATTGACATAAACTACAAATAAAAAGATTCTATAGAAATCATGAAATATGCCAAATAATATGACAAGGAAATAAGTGATTTGAGTCAATTGTGTCCAATAGAAGAACATAAAGTCTCACTTTAGCTTGTCTGGGATTTTCTGATGAAGGTGGTGATAAGTGTAATCTTTTTCTGTTTACACTATTCTTGTCTACTACAGTGGAACCTCGCTATAAAGAACACTGTTATAACAAACTCTCATAACTAGGAAATTTTTTTTATCCCACTTCTTTGTCTTCCATTTTTTTGAACCCTGATATAACAAGCTTTTGATATGAAGAGGTAATTTCGTTGGTCCCAAGTAGTTTGTTATAACGAGGTTCCACTGTACAGTACTGTATACATGTACCTAATTCTGGTTGGCGACACAATTTAAACAGACTTCTGAATAGTTTCTTTCAAAATGCATTTTCACTATCAAAGCTTATTATCAATTACTGTAAATGTTGAATATTTCTCAGTGTAGAAATTTTCTCGCGACATAGAATTTGCGCGAAAAGAAAAACATGGCGAATATATTTGTTTATGTATTCTTTTGCCCATGAGCCTAGCGCGTTGGCGTAATTGAAAACACGTAAAATGCACCTTATTCGGCCGAGCACGAAAAATTAATCGCCTGAAAATTTCCACTTTTACAAGTACTCTGTAATCTTTGACTTAAATATATGTACATGACATGCATGCTAACTACAAGTTAACTTTGCATAAGTCGAATCTGTCGGGACCACAAAAATTATTTTGACTTATGCAAAATTCGACTTAGGAAATGTAACACGTTTTGGTCAACAATATTGATTTGACTTATGGAAAGTTCGACTATATTCACGTCCTCATACATGTATTGACTAAAAATTTACAACTATCCAATGTATATTAACAGCTCTCCATGATATTACGTGATCAGATCCTGATAGCCTGAAAGTTGAAAACAAATATCTAATTGTGATCATAACTGCAAAGCCCAAAGAAATCAAAGTTTTAAAAAAAAAATTTAATTTCTGAGTAAATCATTAAGGCAAATGTCCTATTTCATCTGCTCTGTAGAAATAGACTGCCATATCAGTTGGAAATTTATTAGTGTTCCAGTTTTTGTTTCCTCCTTTTTGGCAGAGGGCAGTCTGATGCATTGGCTGATCTCTTTTGCTCAACATTTCCAGCCTTTGATGCCCTGATGGCTGCTCCAGCAACCTGAATTGACAGCATGTTGTTGGCAACTTGCTGGACTGATGGGTTGTCATTAGATCCTCCAGCTCCCCTCTGTTTGGAAAAATATTCTTCTATGGGATCCTGGGTGAATTTTTCGGACAGCACATATTGAACTCCATCCTCTTGCAGCAAGTCCTTTGTCAACTCGATGAATGATGAAACTGGAGATGGAAAAGAAAAATGCAAAAAAGAATCGAAATGGTTAATGACACCAAACCCCATCTTCCCCACCATGATGGGGCCATCACTTCCTATGAATATATAGATTTACATTGTGTATGTTGAACATGGTTGATGTCATGCATACAGAAAACATTCCCTTGCACAAGGTGAAAAATACAGAAATTTCATTTTCTTCTTTGCAGGAAGGAGAGGGGATATGGGGCCTAATAAAAAAGATGAATGAATCATAAAAAAATAAATGAAAATACATTAATGACTAAAAAATAACTTGATAATACTGGAACATACTCAACTAGGAATCATTTGTTCAGAATATATTTAGCTTACCTGTTATTTTGAAGCCTTCACGTGTTTCCTTGCTGATACAACGTCGCTCCTTTTCTGTAGCTGTTAGGTTTGGTGTCTCCTTGATCTCCCTTTCCCAGTCTTCGAAGTATTTGAGGAAGACATTCTGTAGCCACTGTAGGAGCAAGAGAATTGACTTAATAATGAAAAATGAACTAAATACCTGTAATGAAAGGAAGGAAAACACCTCCTTGATTTAAACTGAAGATTTGCATTATCTAAAAGATTAATAAATTGACTTATTTTTCTTCTTGCTTTCCTTGATGGGATAACTGGGAAAGCCAGTGCAATGGGAGTTTTATTTAACTGCCCCCCCCCCTCCATAAAAGCAGTAGTGTATACATGTACTCACATCAAATCTACTGTCTGAAATGCTCTCATAGGGAAGCAAGTTAGCATTTCTTTTCCTCCTTCCTTCCCCAAATCTGGAAACGTTGAGGCAGTCAAAGAACTTGTTCATGAGCTCTACAAATTCACAGGTTCCTTCCATAGAGTTGTCATTTTTCTCCTCTTTCATGGCTTTAAAAGCATTGGCGACAGACTGACTCAAAACCTTTGTAAATAAAGAAAAAGAAAACAGATACAGAATAATGAATGCAAATGAGTACCACAAAATTACATTCTCACAGAAAAACTCAACTAATTTTAAGTTTCCAAAACATGAATTTTGGCAAACAAATTTGGTCTACAGTGTATAATAGCTGATTATTTGTAATGTGCAGAAAATGCACAAAACACCAAACTCTTGATCCTGACCATTAGAATATTTAGTCCCAAAGGGAAGTAGAGCTTTTTCAGTTTAAAAAATTATTGCCTGAAAACCTTCAATCATTTTTTTTTGTGTGTGTGTGGTTCATATTTAGATTTACCAGAACCTTACAAAATAATTATCCATATTTCAGAAACTAGACATGGAACATGATAAACTGCTTTGGTGTTGCATGTAATATAAAATTTAGTTTGTACTCACTTGGGTGGCAAGCTTTACTCTCATCCTAAGGGATGGGTTGAGATACAGGTGATCATGAGAGAGCTTTGGCAGCATGCGCAGATCTGATTTTGTGTCCCACTCAAACAGGCTGAGGAGATGACTCCATCGTAGTTCTTTACCACGAAACTAAACGATGAAATTAACAATAAAAAAGGAATCCAATGTAAGAACAAACAAAACCTTAAGATCATGATTTGGATTTAGTTCAGAATTTGCCTTGCGGTACTTCTTTCCCATCACTTCATCTGTAAAGTAAAGAAATGATTTAGCCTCAAATTCTTTACATAAGTTCTTTGATATATTGCTTGCTAATTACAGCGAATCACACTACATTAGTTTCTGATAACTGACATTTTCAGGATATACATGTACATTTTTTTCTAAATTGACATAAGTAACATAAGCATGCATGTAGTATAGTTATCTGCTCAGTGCTTACTTTCAGGTTACGACTTTTACGAGCAAAGCCAGAATTCTCCAAGTTGTTTCGTGTCGTCTTTAGCAGATGGGGGACGTCACAAAAGAAGAATATTCTTCGTTCAGAGTCAAGGGGATGGACAGTCCAGTGGAGAACATCTGATGATGGAGTGCACATCTTGTAAAACTTTCTGTTTACAGATGCTCCATCGGAGACAAGTGCCCTCACTCTCAGTCCAGCAGCTTCCAGAGCAGTAATGCTCTCGTGAATGCAATCATAGATGTCACTACTGCACAGAGCACTGGATGGGAAGAATGATATGGCCTGCTGCACAGAAGAAAAAATTCCTCTCGCCATTATCATGAAGGCATGCGTGGCAAGAGATGGCTCCTTTGCTGCATTAACATCATCCTCGAAATCTCTCAGTTCCCTATTAATGTCTCCGACATCTACAAAGCCCATGAGTTTACCGGACGATGAAAACACCAAGCCTGATTTCACCTTCATCTCATCGAAGAGAAGACAGACATTACGCTTATATTCCTCACTGAGGTCCATCTCCTTGACCATCTCTTCGATGATATCGGCATGGATACCAGTTTTAGCTTCAGCGTAATGGGTGTAGCTGTGAAGAGTACTCAGAGAGGGGAGAACTAGAAGTCCACTTTCCTTGAGTAGTTTGTATGTCGCCGGGGACTTATGGTGTATGGCTATGCACCATCTTAATATTACAGGGCTCCATTTTATCTGCCGTCTGTCTTTAAGTTGCAGCACTTTCTTTTGTTCTTCCCAAAGATACCTTTGGGCAGAATTTTCTGGAAGGAGGTTTTCCAGATCTTCACTGCAATTTTGAACAAGGCCTTGCATGATATCATCTTTAGTTGCATCTTTGAAGCTTTCTTTTTGGAACATTTGTTGCATTCTTTTTTGTAGGCTTTCTATTTTTTTGTCAGCTTTTTGTTTTTCCTGGCGCAATTTTCTTGTCCTTTGTTTGAGTTCGTTGTGGGTCAGATACGTCAACTTTGTAGAGGAGCTTGGTGACGTTCGATCTGTGTCCTTTACGTCCTTCTCCTTCCATGATACTAAATCACTCCTTTGGATAGAGCACACATTACATTTATTTTTCTTTTCTGCCACTAACTTGCAGCTTCCAGAGCGTACTGTTGCTGATACATGTGAGTCTGCATTGTCCATGGGGATGGCATATGATCTGTCTATCATGAAGACACGGGATGGTGCGTTTCCCTTCTCAATCATGAAGTCCACGAAGTCCGGGTTTCCAACACATACAGTGCAGTTACCAATTGCTGTTACCAGCTTCTTAGCAAAATCGCTTGTAAGGGATGAAGGGATGTCATCAGTCAAAGGATGATCGGGCTTCAAGTGTTGCCCCACAATGGACACATGCCATGTTGCATCATTGTAGACAGTGACACATTTCAGAACAGTGCAAATGTTTTCATCTATTTTAGTAATATTCACAAACAATGTTCTATCTCCCTGCTTGACCATAGACATGCCAACCAATGAGGCAGCCTCTGCACAGGATTCCAAAAGGGCAACTATGTTCATGTCTTCACTCTGTTTACAAATCAAGCAGTCTTTAGAGTGCTCCAGAAATGCAGGTACAGAAACATTGACTGCAGCAACACGCTTCTGTCCTTTCCTCTCCTTGAATCTGGCCAACTTGCGTTCACAGAGCTTGCATATGAAAGGTGGAAATATTGCGTCATCTTCTCCTGCTACTTCGATGTGCAATGCCTGTAGTATGAGCTTACTAAACTTTCCTTTCTTGTAGGGTTGACGATCCTCCTGCAATGCGGTTTTTGAACCACATAAACGACAATATTCTTTGAGGCTCTCCTTGTGCTGTGCTGCCATGTTGAAGTACAAGCACTGAAAAGAAAAAAAAAAGGAAAGAAAAAAAAAATAGATAACTATAAAATGCAGCTGTCATCCAACATATAAAATACCTTGAGTACTACATATGTCAGATATCCCATCCGCCATCACATGATAAAATATGATAAGTTATGTAGCTCTTTAACTCTATATAAAGACATTTAGAAGGTCATAATTTAGACCGACTGTTCAAATTTGATTGAAATTAGATACAGCTACTCTTATTCCATTTTACTCACAAGTGATGGCAAAGTTTTATGTCACTATTAGAAATACATACAAGTCTTTTCCTGTTTCACAGTGACAATTATCATGAAGTGAAAACAGTGGCAAGCACCCAAGCAGGCTTTGTAGACTACTAGGCCCGAATTCCCGATAGAGGTTTATCTAAAACCATGGTCAATCTATAGTTTAACCTTCCACCCTGCACCGTGGACTAAAATAAGCGTATATAAGCGCATTACTGTCAGCCCATTTCGTGAGGACATGCGCGTATTACACTTATGGAGGTTAAACCATGTGTTACATGAACCTCTTTCATAAATTCAGGCCCTAGAGTCGATTTAAATTAGTATTTAGCTTTGAATGTTGCCCATCTCTTTTAATTTCAGCCAATGTCATCTTCACAATGCCTCATCGAAAGTGTTATTACTTTATTATAAATTATATCATCATAATTAATTCATATCATCATGTAGTGTCAAAAACTTTCCATTTTCCCAACTTCGCAATCAACTAAAAAGTAGAATCTACTATAGTACCAATATGTAGATTTCTTGTCTAAATCTTTCTGTTAAAAATACACAGCATTAAAGCCATTAACTTAACTTTTGTCTGAGACTCTGACTTAAGCCCGCCTAGATCTATCTTGACTTCTTGTTTGTGGTGTGAATTTAGTTACGGTCTGATCAGAGTTTAATGTTGCAAAAGAACAGAATATACAAGCCTTTGAAATATCTTTTAAATATAATGACAGCAGATTAAAAAAAAAAAGCTCATCGAATTAATTGAAGTATTGTATAAAAATTATAACCGTAACATGCACCCGATGTCTATTAATGGGACTACATGTGTTCTTTAGCAGACGACAGCACCGCACGATTAGCGGTCGGGACGTGACGAAATTGGGTAATATCAAACATTTCCCACGCACTCACAATAAAAAACAGGATTCTTTTAAAGTTCATCAGAAAATACGCACGCAAACGCAACAACAAATGAACACTTTTAATCGATAAGCAAATAATTCATGATCAAGTCAATGAGTCTTGTTTCACAGAAAAATCATCGGAAACCAGAAAAAAAAGCGTTTTTAAAACCCTTTTTGGTATGGTATCGTAGTCACTTACCTCGTCTATATCAAGAGCAGGCTCACAATGAAAACAATTGTAAAAACTCGAAGAAATCACCGATTTTTGAAGATTTTTTTGTACACTTTCGAACGATAAGATGGCGACAACTGCACATGGACAAAATGGATGCTCCGGAAGTAGTTTTTTACTGCGCATGAGCAAAAGGTACCCATGTCACAATTCATTCACAAAGAAGGCAACGACGAACTGCACGAAGCTTGAGTGTGTGATGCGACTCCGCTGATAGAGGGCGGCAAAATCGCGGCGGATCTCGTCCGAGCAAAGGCATGTTATCAAAGCTTATCAAAACATGCCCAGCGGCGATGCGGTCAGACTTAAAACAATGAGGAAAGTAAGGCACAAGTACAGGTGGTAGCTATCATTTGTTTTACGACTTTCGCCGTCGAAAGTCCATTCGTAGTAGGTCCATGCTCAAACTGACTGTAAGTTTTTAGTGATTATTTCTTGAACTCTTTCACCTTACTTACATTCTGAATGCAAGAAAACAGAAGTGGTCTACTGGGCCTCTATACATCTTTCTTTTTTTTCTTTGTTTTGTATTTTTCAATTTTAACATATATACTTGTAAGCAAACATCACCATCTACAAGGACATTAAAAAAAAAACATACATTACTCTAAAAGATTATGAAAGTTTATAATTTAACAATTTCTTTAGCACTTTTTCACTTGCCTATCAAAATGTGAAATGACGATGGTAGCCACATGTTAGCAATTCACTTTCTGAAGAAGCCTTGTTTTAAAAAAGGCCTACAAACAACATATTGGTAGTTAGTGAAATATATACACCTCCAAAGGCTCATTACAAAGAAGAAAAAAGTTTTACCTTTCTCTTAGCTGCAGGGATTTTAGAGTTGAGACTCTCTGCACGAATGTTGAGTTGATCTAAATGTGAGAGCTGATCTTCAATGAGGGCAATGAGTGGTGATATGACAAGAGTAACACCCTTTTTGCAGACTGCAGGTAACTGATAGCAGAGGGACTTTCCAGCTCCTGTTGGCATCGATATGAAGACATCTTTCTTGGCTGTAAGAAGAAGAAAAATAAAGTTTAAGACTACAATAACCTCCCATATACTGTGTGAGTGAACTAGATCTATTTATCATGGCTCCTTATGGCGTGATCAAGACTAAAGGTAATTTTCAATACAGATCCATAAATTCAGTACTTTAAGGAAAATCTTTGGTTGTTTAAAAATTCAGAGATTTCTGTGAAGAAAACCACGGGTTCAAACAACTTGTAGGACAGAAAAGTTTATAGTATCTACTAAGTTAGATATAAAACTTTTCAGCTTTATTGTAATGATAAAATTCTTGCAAAAAACGAGTTAAAAGATTTGAAAAAATGTCAGAGGTAATTTTATTCACAAGCTTTAAAATGTTGTCTTTCATGTCTTGTACAAGTCGCTTGTTCGTCCCTAAATAGAGTACGCTAATGCTCTGTGGAGCCCCCACCTTAAGAAACATATACATGCTTTGGAAAATGTTCAAAGAAGACCGATTAGCTTAGTCCCAGAGTTAAAGGGGCTATCTTATGCACAAAGATTGAGACAATTGAATATCCCTACCTTAGCCAACAGGAGGGCTCAAGAAGGCGATGATTGAAACGTACAAGATTTTTAATCGATATGATTCTGATGTAACGCCAAATCTTGTACTACAATCCAGAGAGCAGACAAGAGGGCATAGTAAAAAATTGTTTATTCCTAGGACCAAAACTCAGAGTTACAAAAATTCTTTTTATGTACAAATACGTAAACCATGGAATAATCTTTACAACCACACCATTACTGCCCCGAGTGTGCACAGTTTTGAAGTAGCTTTGGATAGGTGCTGGAAAAATGAGCCCATTGAGTAAGATTATGATTATATGAATCGCCTGCACCAGGAAATGATCCAGCCATCTTAAAAAGGAAGAAGAACTTGGAGCTGAATACAGAGGCCTAATGCCTCCGTTCAGTATCTTCCCTAGGTATCCCTAGTATGACAAGCCAGGCAACGTGTTTCCTTGTGAAAATGCAAATTAAATGTTCTTGCTCAAATTTCGATGAAGTTTTTGACACAATTTCAATTACTCGTTAGAATAGGTCTACTGCCCAAAAGTTAAGCACTAGACCAGGGTCAGGGAATAGTCAGGATAGTTCACTTAAACTTTCAAGTTAAAAATTTTAAGCGTGCAAACATAAACATGATAAATTTACTAGTTGTAGATCTATTACTATCATCTATCTCAACTTCTCAAGCAAGAGCTGTATGGTCAGGGGTCCTAAAGCTACGCAGGTCCTAAAGCTACGCACCCCGTAAATACGCGCAATTAAGTTTGGCGCACTGAACGCGTCGCATTGTGCAATGCGACGCGTTCAGTGCGCCAAACTTTTGGTGTGACTCGACTGAGCAACGAGATTATCATTTACGTTCTCCAAAAAGAATGACTAATTTTCCTTTATTTTTGGTGATATTATCACTATTTGCAAATCGGGATGAAATTCAGCTTAAAAATCAAGATTTGCATTCATTTATTACGTGTGCGCGTGCGTAGCTTTAGGACCCTTTCATTTGTTCGACCAAATTCGACATGGGTATCGACATCGACTTGGAAATTAATGTTATTGATATTTATCCGTCGTAATTTTCTCAGGAATTTAATTTAAGAATATGTAGACCCAAGACATAAAAAAGATATTCGCATAAATCATTGAAAAAGTGACTTTCTAGCCGCTGGAAACAAAGTGCGTAGCTTTAGGTCCCCCCATCATAATTTTGTGTAAAACTAAATGTAATTTCCGAAAGACAACTTTTACCTTTAAACACTTCCTCTGTTCCCTTCTTCTGCAGTTCTGATTTGAAAGAAGCATATCCAAACACATTTTCAAGCTTGTTTTGAACTGGAGAGATTATACTAGTCAATTTTGAATCGACTCTGCCAGTGTGTTTTGATAGTTTTTTAGTAGAAGAACTGTTTGATTGCGCAGTTGAACTTGAAGTTGAAGTTGAACATTTTGATAGCGAATCATCGTTAGTGCTCTTCAGAAAATCTGTAATTTTTGCTGCTTGTGCTACCGTGGTCTTCTTTGAAACTTTCGGCATCTTGAAATAATATGACAGGATAATAACATAACGTATTTATATGAAGAACCGAGAATAATGTGCCTTGTTTCCTCAACAAAACATGATCATGATCGTGATTCAGGAAATCTACTCCGCACTGCCATGCATTGTCGACGTCATCAGCATATCATACAGATTCTACGCGGGCCGGTTCGGCCAGTCAAGTGGTGCGGTACCGGTGGTGGAATCCGGACGGAGGTGACAGCAGCTGATCCTGCAAGACATGCACAAACATGAATGTAAGGATCGAGTTCGGGCACGTAGTCTTTTGCAAGGAAGGGAGAGAAGAAGAAAAAAGGTGGCCTCATTCGTTAATAGTTACTCATTCATCTCTAAAACTATCATTATCTATGTTGTTTGCATAAGTGATAATCAAACTGTGTGATAAATGCAGTCACATTTAAAACAGTAAAGGGAAAAAAAGTCAAAATGACAGACTGAAAAATAAAAAGCACAACTTGAATAAAGCCTATCAGTGCAAGGGGGAGGGGGGGGGGGGGCAAGTTACCGGAACCTTTAAAAATGGCAGTAAAATTATACAAAATATGAAATTTAAGGGTAAAAAACTCTTGAAACATAGTCACCGCGCAGTGCCGAGTTCGCCCTAGTGCCGAGTTAGCCCGACCCCAAAAAAATAATGTAATAAACTTGTGAGAAAATAGTTATTTATTAAAGGAAACCAAAACCCAAAGAGAGAATCAATGTTATTGGAAAGTGAAAATTCAGAGAAGCACTCATGAAAGTTTCATTAAAATTGGTTAAAAAATGAGAGAGTTATGGAAGTTTGAAAAGTCTCGTTTTACTTTCTACGGGGATCCTCAAATTGGCAAAATTGCTTCAAAATGGCTGATTTTGTGAACAACTCTCCATTGTAGTGTACACAGATTTTCAGATTTTCCCCATTATCTCTCAGGGTGCTCCTTGTCTCCTCCTGAACTCGACATATGTGGTGTAAAATACATTTTCCCATTATATATGTTGAGCTCAGAAGGAGATTAACTGCACCTTGAAAGATAATGGGGAAAATCTGAAAATCTGTGTACACTACAAATGGAGAGTTGTTCACAAAATCAGCCATTTTGAAGCAATTTTGCCAATTTGAGGATCCCCATAGAAAGTAAAACGAGACTTTTCAAACTTCCATAACTCTCTAATTTTTTAACCAATTTTAATGAAACTTTTTGTAAAGTGCTTCTCTAAATTCTCACTTTCCAATAACATTGATTCTCTTCTTGGGTTTTGGTTTCCTTTAATATGATCAATTTTTACAAACTGCCAAATACAAGAAGAAGAAGAGAAGAAGAAGAAGAGAAGAAGAAAAAGAAGAAGAAGAAGAAGAAGAAGAGGAGGAGGAGGAGGAGGAGGAGAAGAAGAAGAAGACGAAGAAGAAGAAGAAGAAGAAGAAGAAGAAGAAGAAGAAGAAGTGAGAAGAAGAAGAGGAGGAAGAGGAGGAGGAGGAAGAATAAGGAGAAGAATAAGAAGAAGAAGAAGTTGAAAGAAGAAGAAAAAGAAGAAGATCGAAGAAGAAGAAGAAGAAGAAGAAAAGAAGAAGGAGGAGAAGAAGAAGAAGAAGAAGAAGAAGAAGAGGAGGAGGAGGAGGAGGAAGAAGAAAAAAAAAGAAGAAGAAGAAGAAGAAGAATTAAGAAGGAGGAGGAGGGGCACTAAACTCTACAGAGGTAGGGGAAGGGAGGGGGCAAACACTAGCCAGTCTCATGATCAGCAGAGACATTTTTTTCCTGCTTCGTCAATAGATGTACCGGTATAATATGACCTCACTTGTTTTCATCACTAGCACTTTTCAGACGTCAAAGTAGTGTCGGAAAAAAATCGTAATAGGCGAAAAATTGTGATCTTTGCAGTCAATGTAAAATTTAAAATTTAAAATTCATAATAGTATATTTCGTTTATACCGGTAACAAAGGCATATAAACACTCAAGGCGTCAGAAGCAGGGGGAAGGGGCAGAGGGGCATATTCCGGCCCCATAATATTTCTTTAAGGGGTGAGTTGGGGGTAACATCATTTTTTCCCCTTCAATTTTCAATGGGCCTCCTCGATCGAAAGAAAAAAGAAGAAAACTTTCAAGTAATTATGATAATTTTGAACTACAGTGATGCAGTTATCTAGTGCTCTGTCGAGTGTCCCAAAAAAAGTGATACACTTTTAAAATGGCCCCCAAATAAAACTTTTTATCGAATTTTGGGAATATATATATATATATATATATATATATATATATAAATATATATGGATAGCTGAAAGTCTTTTCTATCATATGACACCAAAAAAGTCCGAAAATGTTTTATGCTTATTAAGTTGCGCAGGAATTGGCTATCCACTTTGGGTGAAGTGAAAAGTTATCCAGTTTAGAAATTGCTGATTGTCTGATGAGTTTATGATAAATCATGATGGATATGGGTTCGTGCAGTGAACGACATGGCTTATGAATTCAAAAGTTTATGCATGAGTGAACATGTATTGTCTTTCCTTGCCCAAAACTCTACCATTTCCAAAACTCATTTGCCATAAAGAAAGATTGCTAATTAATGATTCTAGGACAACTACCCCCTAGACAACTACCCCCCGGAAAACTACCCCCCGGAAAATCACCCCCTGGACGACTACCCCCCTAGGACATCTACCCTCCAGGACAACTACCCCCTATAGACAACTACCCCCAGGACAACTACCCCCCAGGACAATTACCCCCCAGGACAACTACCCCCCCCCCAGGACAATTACCCCCAGGACAATTTTTCCGGGGGTAGCTGTCCAGGGGGTAGTTGTTCGGGGGGTAGTTGTCCGGGGGGTAATTGTCCTGGGGGTAGTTGTCCTGGGGGGTAATTGTCCTGGGGGGTAGTTGTCCTGGGGGGTAGTTGTCCTAGGGGGTAGTTGTCCTGGGGGGTAGTTGTCCTAGGGGGGTAGTCGTCCAGGGGGTGGTTTTCCGAGGGGTGGTTGTCCGGGCGGTAATTGTCCAGGGGGTAGTTGTCCGGATACGTGCTAGATTAATACCCATTTGGTTGATTGATTGTTTTTTTTTTATTGTTTGTTTGTTGTTGTTGTTTTTTTGTTGTTGTTGTTTATTGATTCATGATTGAATGACAGATGGATCGATTGATTGATTGGATCAGTGTTTGATTCTGAATTATCAAATTTCTGTTCCTGAATAATGGTGACATAAACCATGCCATACCCAGCACGAATCCCAACCCTAATAATTCATTATCAATTACCACAGATCAACAGCGAGTAATGTAATGCTTTTAAAACTTCCACAGTTCAATTATGATCACTGATGCATAAAATTTTAATCACATAACACCATGTCAAACACCGCACAGACCCGTATCCATCATAATCTATCTTCAACTCATCATACCATAAGCAATTTCTAAGCTATCTCAGCCAAACTGGATAGTGAATTCCTAATTTTCACGTCCTTTACAAAATTGGGCAGTGCTCATCCAAGCATGAAATATTTTTGGACTTTTTGGGTGTCATATGATAGAAGAGACCTTCAGATATCCATGTAATATTTAAAAATTCCCAAAATTCACTAATTTTTTTTTATTTTGGGGCCGTTTTAAAAGTGTATCACTTTTTGGGGGGACACTCGGGTATAAAAAGCAACCTTCCAGCATTTCAAAATCAATATTTTCTTGATAGGTCGCTCCGCTTCCTCAGTTATTCCCAATATTGCAGAAATACCGTCTACCATATCAGAGTTCAACGAATAGGCCAGGAGCCTGTCCCGAAATAGTCACCCCATTTTGCATATGAGATTTGACCCCTTAAAGTTGCTAAGACCATCCATGTCATTCACAAAAAGCTTGTCAGCTCGAATGAAGCCGCCGGGTTTGGCCCCCAGAGCCCCCGAAAGGGGCCCCAAAGTCGGGTCGATCTCAACCCATCTAACATATATGCGTCAAACTTTGTAAGAAGGAAGGTGTATGACTATACATTACCAAAACACCAAAACTGACAAAATTTCCCGTCGGGATGGGTTGTCAGACCGCCCCTAAAAATTGGGGCAAATTTTTACCTTTAGGGCACATGGACCAAATTTTGTCAGATGGAAGAGTTATGGGTGTACATTACAAAAATATAAAAACTTATAAAAATTTCCATCGGGAAGGGGGTGTAACACGCCCCTGAAAAAACACCAAATTGCCCCTAAACCAAGCTTTGCTGCCCAAAATGCTCTGGATGTAGAGGAAAAAAATATTTTTTGGCATTACAGTCGCAATAACTCCAAAGTGTCTCATTCAATTCAGCTAAAGTTTACATAGTACAATCTTGAGTATTGTAACTTTCTTGAGGTGAAATTTGGTGTCAAATGATCATTTCAATAAGTAGTCAAATGATATTGTCGGGATTATGTAAACACACCCATTGTCCATCTGCGCCTGTTTGGCAAGGCATAATAGAAAGCTTGCAAGGTATTTGTGTAATCAACTCATGAATGGTAGATTTCAGCATGGCAGCCACATAGCCCAGATACTTAATAAGCTCCTCTGTTATGTCTTGTCGACCAGACTTTGGGGCCCCTTTTGGGGGCTCTGGGGCCAAACCCGGCGGCTTCGTTCGAGCTGACAATCTTTTTTGTGAATGACATGGATAGTCTAAGTAACTTTAAGGGGTCAAATCTCATGTGTAAAATGGGGTAGCTATTTCGGGACAGGCTCCCAGACTAAAAGCAAAGGGGCACATACTCCCATGATTCATTAAGGGCATACCTGAGGGGAACAGCAGAAGACAGAAAGTTATGGAGGCCCTACGTGTCTCAAGATCCATCACATTGTCGCCCCAGCGGCCTCAGCGATAGGGACATAGATAGATAGAGAGATAGATAGATAGATGAGGGCATGGACGGACCCAAGATTTTGTAAAAGGGGGCACACAAATCTCCGAAAATTTTCTGACAAGCAAAAAAAAAAAAAGGGGGGGGGGTTATCAGATTATTTTGCTCCTCATTTCCTCCATAATTCTCTGTCAGGCCCCCGCAAAAAAGGGGGTCATCAGTTCTGAAAGGTGGACACAATTCCAAAAAGAGGGGGGCACAATGTACACTTTTCTTCCCTCCCCCCCCCCCCGGCCTTGCACTCACGCTGTGCCACTGTGACCCGCTCATTACAATAAACATAATCATCTAGTTTTGAATCAATTCTGGGTCTGTTTTCTGCCTTGCTAAAACTTTTTGATTTAATTTTTTGATGTTAATTTGTAAAACATGAAATTATTCTTTACTCGATTGTGGTGAACTAAAATTCAGAGACAGCCCAATGCTATGAGAAGTGTACATCGGAAACGCATCGGAAACGCAAAACGGAGAGCGCCATCTTTTGTTGGGCGTTAACCTCGAATTAAATTACCAAGAAATTACGTATCGATGGTGAAGGGAAGCCATAGCCGCCAGCTTGGGGACATTTTGCCAGATGTTTTGAATATGATTGCACCCATTTCTCATGTAAGTTGATTTGCAGCTAGCTCCACCATTGCAGGATATGAGGCTGACGGGTTTATGTAACTGCTCCATGTTTTGGCTACAATTCAGGTAAGAATTCATCTCGACGAGCGCTGTCTTGAGACAACAGTCAGATATGAGACTGACTCTGAGAGTGAGGGAGAGAGAAAGGCTCGCTGAGCTGTAGTGTAATTCACAGACGTCCCGGTGCAGGGCACTCCAGTCCAAAATTTGAACTTCAAATAAGTTTAAGTGGCCTAAGTTAGTTGTTGTTTTTTGTTTGTACGGTGCTGTCATTCAAAATATGAATATTTACGCCAGTTCTAAAGGCATCTTACCTTTATTTATTTAATAGGGAGCCCTAGTGTCTGCGCACCCAACAAGATTTGACGTGAATTTGAACAAGAATCTCTTGAATATTCCTCTAATGCTCTACATTATTCCTAATATTCTAAAGAGCAAGTGTGCAAATCTCATCAAAATTAGAGCAAGAACGATGCCATTTTCACATGAAACGGCGACTGTCTTCTTCTCTTGGATGTACTGGATGACGTTTGACCATGATGACAGACACTCAGACACACTTACATGTATGCACTCACACTTAATGCAAGTTTGTTGGAGATAACCTCGCACTCAGTACTTTCATCATGTTCATACCCACTTATACATGTACAAGCTTATCTGAAGATAACCTTGTACTCCAGACTAGCTTTTACGTGTGAATCACTCACGGGACCATCACTATATGGAGCTGTGTCAATTTTGTGCTGTCACGACCTCAGAGTAGAAGAGGTAAAAACACCAATATAATCTGCAAAATTTTGAGAAAATGCTTCCTTCTACATTTTAGAATGATAGAACATCTAATTTCATGCCAGATCCTTTGATAGGATCTTTATCATCTTGATGAAGTGAAATTTTCAGGCTGTTTTTGGTCGGTGATCTTGCTCCTCTGCCGCACACATATGTGCAAGATATCACACACTTGGCCTGGGAGGCAATTGCTCACGGTATGAAGGTACAGGGTGCAAGGTTATCTCCAATAACCTCGCATAAGTGTGAGTGGCTGATACACACAAAAGCTATTGAAGCCTATTCACACGCACTCACACTTATGCGAGGTTAATATATTAACCTCGCACTCTGTACCTTCATACCGTAAGCAATTGCCTCCCATAGCAAGCGTGTGATATCTTGCACATATATTGTGTGCGGCAGAGGAGCAAGATCACCGACCAAAAACAGCCTGAAAATTTCACTTGATCAAGATGATAAAGATCCTATCAAAGACAAAGGATCTGGCATGAAATTAGATATTCTATCATTCTAAAATGTAGAAAGAAGTATTTTCTCAAAATGTTGACAATTATATTGGTGTTTTTACCTCTTCAGCTTAGAGGTCGTGACAGGCTGAAATTGACACAGCCCCATATAGTGATGGTCCCGTGAGTGTGTATCAGCAGGCCTTTTTCCAGTCTACATCATTCATACATGAGAGGAAAATAATTATTTAAATTTCACTTTCAATTCTGAATCTCAAATTTTGTGGCACAGTAAGAGTTGAAGAGTCCCTAAATCAGGTAATCTAGTAAATTTAAGAAAATTAAATCTTGCTGAGAGCAATTACGGTATGTTGTTCTGTTTTTGACTGCTGCAACAGTGAATGTTGGACACAGTCCCACATAGGCAAGGGCCTATCAGTGCTTCATACCATGAGCAATTGCATCCCATACTATTACTAGGCAAGTGTGTATATTTGTATATAGTGTAGATGCGTTCGTTTTTGGAATTATTATTATTTTTTTTTTTATAAGTTTTCGAGCAACACGTTTAATCGGCTGATAGACAACCAACTGCTGTGCGGCAATACTCCTTGGAGGTTTATGCACACTTCTGGAAGAAGAAGAAGATATCTTGCCCATATGTGTGCAGGAGAGGAACAAGATCACCGACCAAAAACAGCCTGAAAATTTCACTTGATCAAGATGATAAAGATCCTATTGAAAGGAATCTGGCATGAAATTATATATTCTATCATTTTAAAATGTAGAAGGAAGTATTTTCCCAAAATTTTGCCGATTATATTGATGTTTTTACCTCTTCAACTTAGAGGTCTTGACAGGCCAACATTGACACAGCCCCATATAGTAATGGTCCCGTGAGTGGATGACAGATACATGTACATGTAGACCTGGAAACTCGGCTGCAGACTTCTGCATATTTCCAGTATGGTAATGGACCCTAGTTCCGAATTCTTAAACACAAAATCAACCATAGCAAATAAAATGTTACATGAATATCTCTCAAACTTACATGATGATTGCTCAAAGTCCTACAGAAAAGGAAGTTGATGGAATTTAAAAAAGACAACGTAGATTTAATACGATATTCCTTCCAAATGAAAAAAAAAATCTTTTTCAGATGGGGATGTGCCCCAGCCGCCCTCAAAACAGAGGTCTAAGGAACTGACTGGAAGCGAAAAACATAGGGTCTTTGAGTTGACTTTGGAACGGCGGATCCATACCCAGCCGAGCGAAAAAAACAGTCTAAGGAACTACGGCACTTAGTGTGGGCCTTCTATGCTGCATGCATGTATGCAATTGCACACGCAAGTGAATGGACGTACGTACGCGAGAGCTAGGGAACGGGGCGCGCCAAGGAAACGGAGAGAGACAAGTGTTTATTGTTTGGGCAGGGTATCTTGAGAACGGCGATCGGAGGGGGTCGTCAAAGCGACACATACCCGTCTGTCAAATATGAGTTGAGTGGAGTGGAGAAGGTGCATACATTGGGTGAATTCAAGTTCGCTGTTGAAAGCTGGTGTTGGTGTTGGGGCAAAACTAGCACCAGCCACAACACCGAACCTGAAATGAAGCTGGTGCTGAGATTGACTTCATTAGGTATTGAGCTATCAATAATGTGAATGGTATTATTTTTATAAACCCGAATTTAGTGTTGGGGCTAGAATCAGCAGCCCAATTCATGCTCTCAACACCAACACCAACACCAAACTTGAAATCACCCAATGTGTGCTAGCAAGCCTGAACCTGATGACAGGGGTAATATCCGTAAAGTGCTTAGACATATTAGGTGCTATATACATCCAGATTATTATTATTATTATAATTATAGAAGAGAAAGTAATTAACATAGCACACATACAGTACTAGCAATTAAGAAAGTACTCACTAACTACATGTATGTCTATTTTCCATAAATCTTATGTCAACAGATGCTAAATAATTGGAAGGGGAAAAAATAAAGTGAAGTGCCATACATGTACATGTAGAATGCAGCAGTTGAGAATACTCAACAAATATTCTCAAAAGCTTCCCTCTCAGCCCCCCCCCCCCCTCTTGATTGATGTAGTAACTTGCGTTAAATTATGAATTATGAATGTATTAATAGAAAGCTTTCAATGAAATGTTAAATAGTAATTTGGCATCCATTTTTTGACACTCAGTTTAGGAACCGTTATAAGTCAAAGGGAAGTTTTTGAAATTTCTAATGAACATTTCGAGAAATAAAATTGATATTGTTTGAAAAGTTTGTTGAATATTATCATCTACACCTGTACATGTGTGACCAGGCACCACAAAACCACCCAAAAGTTGCCAGATTTAAATTTTCAGTTAAGGTCTGATTCTGAAAGAGGAAATTCTCCGCTTTAAAATGATATACAATGTAACTCATTAGCATTGGATGTTCCTAACCCACTGTACAAAGAGTCTCACAGATTGTTACTTTTGAGAAATAAGTGTTTGAAGGGAAAGTCCACCCTGGTAGTTGACTTGAATAAAAGAAGAAAAATGAGAGAAACAGATAGTAACAGTTTGAGCAAAATCTGACAAGAAATAAGAAAATTATAAATTTTGAAGTTGTTATCAATCAAACACAAATTGGCAACTCTGTGACGTACGTTTATCTTACAAGCTCCTCTCCCATTTGCTCGGTACTACAGGAAATGTTATAAATTTTAATTTTCTTAGTTTTTGATGAAGGAATAGATTTGTTTCATACGGGTTTTGTGTAGAAACATATGAGCAATGATTATATCTCGGGTGCATGTACATGTATGATTGAATATTTTTAAATAGAGAAAATGAAAATAAATGATTTTTTGGGAACAGGGCAAATGGGATAGGAGCTTGCAAGATACATCACAGAGTTGCCAATTTGTGTTTGATTGATTACAACTTCGAAAATTCATAACTTTCTTATTTCTCATTGGATTTTGCTCAAATCTTCACTCATCTGTTTCTTTATACTTTTTTTCTTCAAATAAAATTAACTTTTAATCAGTGTGAACTTTCCCTTTAAAGTTTGCAGTCTGTTCAAAGCACTCTGACTTGTGATGTATTGTGCACTGCAAAGGTGATTAAAAGAGGATTAGAACTCAATACAAATTTATATAAGGATCATCAGATTGTCCTAAAACTTGGCATACTAATTAAGCACATCATACTCATCACAGTGAACAAGTATCAATACAAGAACTTACTCTGGTTTAAAGTTATGGGAGATCAAAATGAGACAAGTATTCAGGGTCGTAAATAGAAGACTAATACAACAGAATCCAGAGCAGACAAACATAAGTCTACTGAAAACTGTCAAAAATACCACTTTTAGATTGTTTGGTGCCTCCAATTTTTTTAATTATTATGAAAAAAAAAAGAATACTCTATCAGGAAATACCCAAAACTAAAATTTGACCATGCCAACCCCAAAACACCTTTATTGAGCTCTGACTGAAAATCACGCAGTGCAACTTTTTGGTGGTTTTGTGGTGCCTGGTATATACATGTACATGCACCTTCTGTGTTGACATACGGTTAAATACTGAACATTATTTACTGACATTCGGGAATGATGAATATATTATCTTCCCATTACAGGATAGTTTGTTCCCCCTCATACACTGTTCGGAAGAAATATGTGGGTTGTTATCATTTTATAACCCAATTATATCCTTAGCAAATTATTTAACGTACGGAACTTGAGATTACACTTGTGTGTTTTCATGCTTTTGTATGTATGTCTTCATAATATACATACATGTAGTATCGTTAGTTTATTATTAACAGAGTGGTGCATAAAAATCCTCTTCCTCTTTCGAGACATGTACTGTAGATGTCTAGAAAGAGGAAGAGGAATCCATGTACTTGTTTTGTTTGTCTTAAAGATAGATTAATGAAAGGTTCTTCTAGGGTACATTGCCATTGCTTTAGAGGTACATGTTATATGTAATGCCTGTTGATTGCAAAATATTTCAACACCAAGTTTCATTTTTTTAAAGGGAAGATGACGATCAAGAAAAAACAGACATCACATGATTTGTATTTCTTATATAAGAAATGAAAAATACATTAAAATTTTATATTTTGAAACAGTAATAAAACCTTTTTTTAAATTCAGAGAAGCAGATTGGCGAAAGTTTGAACGAAATGGGACAAACAATAAGAAAGTTGTGATTTATGGAAAGTTGTAATCACTACATATGGGAATTTCAAATTGGCCGAATCAATACGGTCCACTTCATAGGATCTTTGTCTTTTTTGAGGACCTACTACCCCGAGTAAAAAGACGCTAAGGAGAAAAAGAGAATTTAATGATATTTTGGTGTACAACAAATGGGAGAGTTGGCTGTGAATACGTGACAATCAATTCACCAAATTGCCAATTTGAAATTCGCATAGATGTAGCACTTGCTCCCATTTTTCATTTTTCAAACATTCGTAACATCTTATTCTTTGTCCGATGATTTCTTTCAAACTTTCACTATCCTGTTTCTCTTATTTTTCTGCTTTCACACAAATCAGCTTTTTGCAAAGGTTGGGTTGCCCTTTAAAGGGAATGTCCACCATGGCATTAAGTTGAAGTGAATAAATGCACAAAAATGAGAGAAACAGATTAGTGAAAGTTATGAATTTTTGAAGTTGTGATCAATAAAACACAAATTGGCATCGTATCTTGCAAGCTTCACTCTCATTTGCTCAGTACAGAAAATTTAATGAATTTCAATTTTCTCAGTTTCTGATGAAGGAATAGATTTGTTTCATACAGGTTTTGTGTAAAAACATATTAGCAATGATTATATCTTACATGTACATGTAGGTGCATGCATGTACATGTACATGTATATTTGAATATTTTCTTGAGAGAAAATGAAAATTGATGATTTTTGGGGTACAGGGCAAATGGGAGAAGAGTTTGCAAGATACATCACAGAATTGCCAATTTGTTTATCATACTTTGCTCGAACCTTCACTGATCTGTTTCTTTAATTTTTCTGCTTCCTTTAAAACCAACTTGTACTAAGGGTGGACTTTCCCTTTAAGTGTTTTTTATGTGCTATGAAATACAGAAAAATAGATACTTTTGCAAAAAAAAATTCAGCTTAATCTTACTTTCTTTTCCAATCATTTTTGTGATAGAATTATGCACAACTTTCATATTCACTTGAGAAATATTAACAAGAAGTAACGATTTTCCCCCTATACAGATCCTCTTTATGTAAGATATGCATGTGTTGTCACTTGTGTGAGTTTTAAAAGCAGACTAACTTCTTTAATACAGAAATACAGATTTTCATATTCTTCTGCTAGTTTAATGCTATTTTCATTTTCCTCTTTTTTTTCCAGGCCTAAGGACTGGATCTTCCTCAAGATAAGTGGAGAGAAATTATCCCAGTTGCCTCACCCACCAGCACTACATGTTCGTGTCTAATTAAGAGGATTGTTCACACAATAGACTTAGTGAAAAGGATGAAATTATGGTTTAATACACAGGTCATTCACACTGCATCCTGTGTGTAATGGCCTAAGCAGGAGAGGAAACCACTCTGAAAATTATGAAAATTATCTTTGCTTGACCCACACCCATCAATAACATTTTCCCCATCTGAAATCTTAGGCCTGGACTCATCAGCATAATTTATGGGGTGCCCATGCCCTAAGAATGGTGGTAGGCAATTGAATTTGTAGCGTGAGTAAGATTTCAATTGGATCACAATCAAAGTGATTCTTAATCAAATTTGGAGTACCCCTGCCAAGGGATGTTACATTGTGACGATGCAAGCACCCAACTCCTGCTGACTTATTTCTTTTCACTTGGGCCGCTGCCTCATCGTCGGATTCCAAGCAGTTTACCTCATTTCCACTGATAGCAAGGGAAGGATCTAACACAATTACTACTCTGGGCGAGCAAAACCCGCCAGGAATATTCTATCCACTTTGTCTATTGCATGGGAAAAGAGATATCTTCCGGTATGAATTGGACATTACGCTGACAATACACGGTGCTTTAGGCATTAACCGGAAATCTCTCATGCTTGAGGTGGAAATTTGTGTTTCATCAATTTCTACTTGGAGAGGACTCTGTTTTGAAAACAGCGGAGTTTGCAGATGATGCGATGAGAGAGATTCCTTGCATCTAAGCCAAGCTCTCCTCACTCCTGCTAATGGGTGATGCGAAGCGTTTGATTAGAGAGATGTAGCAATGTGCGGAAAAGGCTGTGATTACCGATGAATGATGACTGTGTATCTGACAATTCAATCCCCTGGGATCAGAGCTATGTGCTGCATGTGACATCTCGGGAGGAGAGCGGTGCTCCCATAATGAGCTGGAAAAAACCCCTGAAACATGTATGATGATGATGATCGGAAATTAGCCATACATTTGTATTTTGGTTCATCAAATGCAACTGGAATCTGGCAAGTTTGATTGTGAGATGAACTTTACATCTGCTTCGTGTTTCATGGGTATTAAAACTGTGTAGTATTTAAAAAGGCAAATGAACCAAAGTAAGTGAATCAACTATTTATCTTAGCTGATGATGAGAATCGTGTTTTGGTCATGGAGCTTGACGGTGCGAGAGATAATTTCCTCACCCGTCTTAATAAATCTCTGGATGTTGGCTGGCAGTGCAAGCTCAACCAAGATGGACGTCTCTACTACTTGAAGTAAGTTTTTAATCCATATTACATACATACTTGTTTATTTGCAAGATTGGTAGTATACAATTATGATGAATACGCTGTAATTTGATGAATTTATTTTTATGATTTTGATCCTTTGTGACTATAATTTTTGATAGCAGAATTGGATCTTGGAGAAAATTGGTTTGAAACTGAAAGTGTACTTACGTTTTAGAACTACAGTACATGTACCTTCTACCTACTACCAACTGCATTTTGTTAAATCTTGTTTGATTTAAAGGGACATAACATACATGTATATCGGTATGTGAAGGAAAAATACTGAACTACATTTCTTCATTATATACTTCAATTTTCCTCTTTTCAAAATATTTTTCGCGTAGGTCTACATGTACATATATATGTTTGCTATATAGCATGATGACATTTTGTTTGCATGATTCATGATGGATAGTATTGTTTACAAAATAATACTGATCATCCCAATGTTCGATACTAGAGTCACCTAGTAGTCTCATTCAGAAAGAATCCTGGTAATGATGAATAGGACGTTTGCACAATGCCTAAATTCAAAACCAAATTTCTATCTACCGCACTTGTCATCCGACAATTACCCACTCGAAGCATAAAGAAATCCCTTGTGCTGGATTTGCTTGCTTTCTATCTTGTCCTTGGTTTAAGATGCAGTGTAGATTGTAATTTCTCTTGATGAGATGTATGTGGGGGGGAATGGGATAAAGTATAGTAGCCCGGAGCAAAGCATTACTTTGTATTTGTCGTGTATATTTCATCAATCAGTGCCACATTTTTGCTGCTGATGAATAATGCAATGTTTCGTAATTTAGTTAATTTAGAACTTTTTTTTAAACATACAGTCCTCCACCTTTGAAAAATGTTTCATGTGCATTTTAGAATTTAATTTTTTTTTTTATGACAGTCAGTCTTGGTGAAAAATGAAGCATAGCACGATTTAGCCAAAGAAATCTGAAATAGAACTACATGTATGAATATAGATCTGTGATAACTGATTTCAAGAAAAGTAGGAAATCTTAATTTTTCTTTAGAAAATCCCTAAATAGCTCTTTCGAACCAGAGTATGTGATCTGTAATATTTACAGTAACACACCTTTAATATTACATGTATAATGACAACTGACTCAAGTGAGTGTTATTTTGGTTTTTTATGTTTCTGATGTTTCTGTTCCACAAGACATACATGTACTGTATGTACACCGTACATGTATGTATGCTGTGTACAATGTGTGGAGGCCTAAATTTATAATGTATCCTGAATTGTAAAGTTGGTTTTATGTCTTGGAGCATAGACTATAAATCCCTCTATTCATACCAGGACTTGGTAGGGTGGAACTATTGTCCTTTAGGTCCCAGTCCACATCATTGAAGGGGGGCATTGTGCTTTTGTTTGGACGAAAACAAGGATGGCAGAGGAGGTTTCTGAAGAAGGACTCCCTGTTTCATTATAACTTGAATGAATTCTGCACTATCCATTGATGACACATTGGGATAACTTGAATGAGAAAAGGTCACAATTGTTGAGTGATGACAAATAATGGAAATCTGTGTGAGTTTCTTTGAAAGAGGGAGGGAGAAAATGGTTGAATGCCAGAGATGAGCAAATTGATAATATCTCTTCTGAATGAACAACTCATTGTGGAGTGATACAAAAGATTTTGCTGTGGTTTTGACCTTTTAAACTTTTAATTTCAGGACTTCAGGTGAAACCTACATTGTACGTGTCAATATACATACATGTACATGTAGGTCAGTGTCCATAAAAGAGCATATAGTGATGGATTGTATTTCTGAACAGCATTGCATTACCGAACGCGTACAGTCAGGCCTGCGTACAGTTAAGTGCATAAAATGGCTTTCATACGCATGGGACTACGCCTATGTTCTCCACACTATTGAAACAAAGAACACAGGGTAGAAAAACATAAAATGAGGCAAAAAACATAAGCAATATCTTATAACCTGCTTTCTCGTCACCCCCAGTCTTCATCCCGTTGTCCCCAAATCGGGGTATGCTGTCTTTTTCCCATACATGTAGGTGGCACACATTCGGTAATTAATACAATACCTTTTTCAAAGGACCAAAACGCCGTGTTGGGAAGGGGTTCGCTCAGAAGGGAATATCATATTAAATCTACGTTGTCTTTTTCAAATTCCATCAACTTATTTTTCTGTAGGACTTTGACCATTCATTATTTAAGTTTGACAGAAATATTCATGTAATATTTTATTTGCTATGGTTGATTTTGTGAAAAGTGTTCGGAAATAGGGTCCACTATCAGCCAATTTAAAATTCCTGTATAGTGATTACAACTTTCAAAACATCATAACTTTCTTAACTGCTAGTCCGACTTCAATCAAACTGCTAGTCTGACTTCAAACTTTCACCAATCTGCTTCTCTGATTTTTCTGCTTTCTTTCAAAACAACTTGCCATTAAGGTTGGATTTCAGTTTGATACAGAGTCACAAACTGCACAAGTTTCACATGAAAACATACATACACATGCATATAGGGAGGGATGCAGCCTTAACAAATTCAATTAATGTTTTTCTGTTTTCACTGCGACCTACATGTACATGTACATACATGTATACATGTTCATTCTTCAATCTCCAAAATAACAGTGCAAAGCAAGAAGCTGTACTGCAGTGCAGAGTTGTTTTATTGTGATGGTCAAGTATTCCGGAATCTATAAATTTTCAATGATGATGTCCTTGGCATTTCCATCACTCCTGCATTGCAAATGGATGGATTTTCTGTTAAATAGTGAATGATCTTTAATAATCCCAACTGCAATTTCAGACACAATTGGAGGCTTCAAAGTTACCAACAGATTAAAGTTCAAGGATTATCCCTGTGGCTCACAAAATGCACACTGAATTCACTATGTATTTTGCATCCACTGAAAAAGAAAACACACTCTAACAAATTCAATACATCTGCATGTGCCTCCCAACAATCAAGATCTGTAAATGAGGAGAGACTGAGTTGACATACAATTGGCCCTCATGAATTAAATGTCTAATCATAATCAAACTGATCAGAGTAAAACTACAATTGTAGTACAATGTAGTATTTCACATAACCTTCCTTTCACTATCTTCTTCACACTTTTAATAACTACATGTAGATTTCAATAAAATACATGTAGCATATATCTGACACTTACATGTACATGTATGGCTAAGGGACTTCACTCTTATAATGAGCCTCAAACATTGTGTAGATGGAATATGAGACCCCAAAATTTTGCAAAATGCACTTTCATGAATAGTTCATAATTGCCATTTTCACAATTAGGGGAACTTTACAAATTACAGAAAATCAGGGTGGTGCTCTAATTATTTTGTGACATAAAGCGATGGAATATGAGACCCAAATATTTTGCAAAATGTACTTTCGCAAATAGTTAATGATTGCCATTTTCACAATTAGGGGAACTTTGCATATATTACATAAAATCAGTGTTCTGCTCTAATTATTTTGTGACATAAAGCTTTGCAAAGATGAAAAAGCTGCAAAATTTGTTAAAGTTTTTGGCTTTATAAGTACATGTATTAGCCTTCAAATGTGGTTATTAGTATCATTACAATTATAGCTACAATTTGCTATTCTCAAGTGACTGAGCCTTTAAAAGCACCCATAATCTAGAGGGATGTATGCTCTTGTGAGTTCCAATTTTTTGAAATGCATCAAGACGTTTTTTTTTCTGTGATTCATAATCGTGAATGAAATTACTTCTTTTCTCGCAGTCACAACAATGAAACATCGCTCTGGATTCCTCCTCGTTCCAACTGGTCGCTGGTAGGGGATCTCCCATATGGATGGGAGAGTGCCAGAGATAGGAATGGAAAAGAATACTATATTAAGTAAGTATAGCGGATATATGTGGTATTGTTTTCATTTGACTTTGTTTCCAGTTTCACATTAAGTCTCCATTAAATTTTTGTGGGGATTTCTGTATCCTGCAATTAAAGGAGAATTAACCCCGGAATATAAATGTACTCATGTTCAAAGGTGTAATATATTCTTAATCACTGGCCTGTATCACTTTAGAAATAAAATATCAGAAAAGGGTTTAAATCAAGAAATTCTAGCACACATTATCATCTGCTAACACTTTACATGGGGGATGCCATTTTCTTGATGATATGGAGTTGTACACGAACCATTGGAAACCGTTCCAGTCAGGAAGATATTTTTAATCCTAAAGCTTAATTGCTTCTCTTCATTACAAAAAAAATCCCCATATACATGTATGATGGAAAATATGTAATAGGTGTATACATATTCTAAAGCTTGAAATTTATAGATTTCTTTTAAATTCTCTGGTTTTGCTAAATAGAAATCGATTTCTTGGGCTTGCCTGGCAGAGCAGAACATAATTTATACAACGCGCATTCTCACTTTTGAAGTCCGTTATCTCAAAGCAGATGAATGCATAGTTTGCCACTATTGACGCTAGTGAAAGTTATCATCCATAAATTGAATTAATTTGCTCCGTCGCATACGTCAGAGTATCAAGAAAATAGCTTTCTATTTAGTAAAATAGTAATTTTCAAAGAAATATAAAACACATTTTCGTTTTTAGAATATACATGTATATATCTGTTAAATATTTTAAATCTCAAAAGGTATTTTGTATCAGGAAGAAAGACAATTTTGCATTCGGATTAAAAATATCTTTATGTACACATCAAGAAAATGGCAGCCCCAGGTATCGCTAGCAGACGATGAATTTTGCTTAGAAAAGCTTGATTTATACCCATCTCGTATATTTATGCAAAACTACGTAGGACAACAAGATGGAATAGATTACATCTTTGAATATAAGCACATTTACATTTTGAGGTTAATTCCCCTTTAATGAAGGATCAAAAATTTCTATTAATTTTCAATTTAATACACTAATTTAGATGTTTTATGACATTTTATATTGATTGTGATACTGATATCCGTCTTCAGACTTTATTTACGATAATGCCAGACACATTAGATATCCTTGTTTTCTGTACTTTCCATGCACATTGTTATTCTTCATTTTGAATGAATTGATGCAAATTAAGTCAGTGTCATGGCCTCATGGTAAGCAAATAAAACAAGAAAATAAACACCAGGTGAAATATACAATGTATTTCTCACTAAGATTGAAATTGTATTAATGGCTAGTTTCATGCTTTTCTTTTTTCATCAGAAGGAAAATGAGAAACAATGAACATTTATTTTTCTGGACTAAATGTTCATTATTCCTCAATCCTTTGGGGATGTTTTTTTTGTCACAAAGTATGATTTTTATCACTATGTAAAATGTCTAACAGGCAAAAATGCAGCCCTGAATTTATAGATCCCTGCACTATATTTTTAAGTTCACAGTGCTATAAGATGTCATGTGAAAAAGTTCACCCCATATGAAAATATCTTGTTAATATTATATATTACGGTTGGTCCTTATACTGCCTGTAATGCATACATTTCAGACTCATTTGAAGGAAGGGAGCTAGTATTGCCATTTCTTTCTTTCTTTATCTTTTTATGTCTGCTTGATAGATGACCCTGAGTTTTGCTACATCTTTTGTTTACATACTGTATGGGCCTATTGAAATTGTATGATGAAACTCTCCCGTTTGTAATTGCCCGTTTATAGTCAATATTAGGATCTCTACAATAAGACTCGCTCTGTTGCACCAGTAGTAGAAGAATGCAATTGGAAGCAAGCAACAACTACTGTAGAAAACAAAAAAGACAAAATGCACATGTATCCATGGGTACCTGACTGTGCATGCACCTGTACACTAACTTGTTTTGACGTAAAGTCCTTAAATGTACTCTCAGCAGGAATCGGGTAAATCAAACAAACTCGTGCTGAATTTATTTAAAGTCAAAGGATGCCAAGATTTATTTACCGTCTGTAGAACTGTGTGGAATATGAAAAAAGGGGAAATATATTAACATCTTTGGAAATAACTTGCTGCACCCAAGAAATAGAGTAAATATTGCTACTTTGTAGATTTGTTTGTTTTCTTTTGAAAGATGCACAATGGCATGACAATCAGATCTTCAAATGTTGTAGATGGGCGTAGAGTGGAGCCACATGCATACATGTACAAATTGTACATGAATGTTAATCCTGAGGAGCTTAATCCCAAGTTAAGGAAAATGTAATATTAAGATAGCGACATATATTCTTCACACTGCACTATTTATTTACTGTGCATTTCCAATTATTACATATTTTCTTGCACATGTGAAGGAATACTCACTTTTATATTCAACGCATGTCAAGTGATAATTGTGACTTAATTTTCTCTCCTCAGGAGAGGATATCCATCATGGTGGAGTAGGCTGAATAGTATCAAACCCCTTTCAGAAACTCAAACTCCTATTACGTGCACTAAAATAATGCGCATTAAGCAATATAAATTTTATCGCATTATAAAAGCATGATTTTTTTTTACGAGCACCCTTTCAGAAAACCCTGCATCGTGCGGGATCTGTGAATTGAAGGAGAAATCTTTGCCATGCATATTGCAGGAAATCATATGACCTTTGACCGATATTAGGGTGGGATAATACGAGGTACCTAAGCATTATTGCATTCATAAACCTAGCATTTGGTGGAAAATGCGGGTATTATGCGCATAGCTCAGCCTTAAAATAATGCGCATTATTTTCATGTGGAGACAAGATTCATAAAGTCTTTATAATGCTCTTATACTACTCCTATTATGCGCTCTTGGGAGTTTATGAAAGGGTATCACTTACTCACAATACATGTGCAGTACATTCAAGTTCTCAATCTCTTTCTCTATACATGTATAAAGAACTAGGGTACCGGTAATAGAAATATCTTGATATTAATGATTCTGTGAGAATGAATGTGGTTTTCAGTCCCTTTCTTAAATACGAGGAAATATTGCACTTCCTCTGCCGAAATATTTTTATTGTTTTGCAGTCCAATTTTCTGGCATAATGAGACCTGTCTATTTCCTTATCTTGACCACAAACAAGGTCGTTGAATATTTGATATGGATTTCGACCACATGTACTAACCCATTGCCTACGGTAACCTAGTGGTCCCTGTATTAAAGGGCCAGTCTAATGAGAACTCATGGGGAAATGAAATCGTGCGGAATTTGCAAAAGGCTCGTTTACTTGTACATATAGCACGCCCGTTGTGCGAGGCCGTCACACTAATGCCATAAATGATCGGACGGCACGAAGTTGACCGAACTGGAGCTAGGCGGATACTTCGGGTTTAACCGGTCCCAGGCCCTTAGTCTTGTAACTGGTCGTAACCTCGTTCACCCAAACAAGTTTAGTGTAATGCTGAAATATTTCCAAATACAAAACACGGTTTACTTCTGGTTGATTAGTCTAGCCATCGCTTCTGCACTGCCCTGCCGCGACGCGTTGTCACCACAATTACGTAACTACCCCCAGGCTCTACCAGAGAGCTGGCTCTGTAATTACTTTTCCATATGTCTGATTACTTTCCCATCGCGCGAAATTTAAAACACAAGCCAGTCTTCACCGAACTATCTCAGAGGTGATCCAATATGAATCACATGTTTTAGCACATGTGATGGAAGTCCTTGTATCGAAAGTGACACGAAACTCCGAGTATATTTTCCTCTCTCATCGGAAATCGCCCATACAGGCCCACCAAAGTATCTCTTTGAGCCTATGGGAATGAGAGAATTCAGTCGTCAGCGGGTTAAGAATCAGGTTGATGTCCTTAAAGGAGAATGCAACCCTGGGGAAAAATCAATTTTGATGAAAAGAGAGGATAGAAAGAAGCAATTTTTTTAAAAATTCCATCAAAATCGGTTACGAAATGAGAAAGTTATGAAAGTTTGAAAAGTCTCAATTTACTTTCTATGGCGATCCTCACATTGGCAATGTTGCTTCAAAGTGACAGGTTTAGTAGTACAACTCTCCATATGTTTTGTACACAAAATTTCATTAAAGATGCTGCTTGTCTTTTTGTGAACTCAACATATGTTGTGTCATATACATTTTCCTATATGGTATATCTTGAGCTAAGGAGACAAGCTGCACCTTGAGAGATGATGGGGAAAATATGAAATTTTGTGTACAAAACATATGGAGAGTTGTACTACTAAACCTGTCACTTTGAAGCAACATTGCCAATGTGAGGACTGAGGATCGCCATAGAAAGTGAAGTGAGACTTTTCAAACTTTCATAACTTTCTCATTTCTTAACCGATTTTTATGGAACTTCTTTTTGAATTGCTTCTCTCTATCCTCTCTTTTCATTAAAATTGACTTTTCCCCCAGGGTTTCATTCTCCTTTAAATGTTGAGGATGGGGTACTGCTGTGGTAATATTATCTCCATCAGTTGACGGTTAAAGTCAGTACTTGTTCATGTAAATTATATGTTGGGTTTAAACATTTATTTTGTATGTAGGAGGTGGGAATTACTGTGAAGGTAATGACAGAAATGGTAGAACTTGTGAATACAGTACAACATATATTAAGGCCTACATGTACATTGGGTAAGTCTTTGGTATGTTAGTTGAAGGCCTAATAAATATGTTAAGTTTTCAGCTTGAAAGAATAATCTCTTGTAGTTTGTATATATAGACAGACTCAAAGCAAATTGAAGATTACTCCGGTTGAAGGTTTGGGTAGCGAGTTATTAGCATAATCCACACCCTACTAAATACTTCCACAACAAGTATCAATTGTTCCGCTGTACCAGTCTTAAAAGAAAAAGAAGAAGAGAGTTGCTTGTGTCTGCCATCAAGTGTTAAGCCTGAAACCACAAGATCTCATCATTATGTCTGCTGCTACTATGACTTCTTTTACACTCAAGGTGAATGGTTTTACTTATTGTTTAGTGTTTGAAAATGTGCTATAGAGTATATGTAGATACAACAAAGAGTAATATTAATGCTCAATACTGCGTGAAAACTGTAGGTACTTCTCTTGTTGCCGCGAGCCCTGAATGCAATTGGTTTTAAACATGTAGATGAAGATGAAGAGTAACGATTCTTACCAGAATGGCTCAAATCAATGTTTATTTTTACATCTTTTCTGTTGCATTGATTACAGAGTTTGGATGATATTTTGAAGAAAATTATGGAAATCATGGCAATAATTATATGCCTATTCAATATTTACCATGTGTGTTTAACTCACAAATTTCAGATGTGATAGCCATTAGTGAATTTCATGAATCAGAGCTACATGTACATGTACCTACATAGAGACCTACACTTCTTAACCCCTACCATGCTGTGGGCGGCAAATTCCACCCAAATATTGGGGTGTTGAACATTTCGTTTAGGCTCAGAATGGCTTGAAAATTCTTCCTCATACAGAAACCTGTGCCTTCAATGTAATGTTTATTCCTATGCAATATATGTCTTTGCCCAGTTTGCTCAAGAAAAAAAACTCCTTGAAAGTTAATTGAAAGTTCATTTTTGATAATTGCTCAAAAATCTGGTGGCATGGAAGGGGTTAAAGATAAAGTTGAGTTCTGGTCATAAGATTGAATTGTCAAAGAAACTGTCTCAAATCAATTGGGAAAGGGTGATTATGTAATGTAGCACATGAGAATTGGTGTATGCTATATAAGATCTTGGAATCACCAAAATGATAAGAAATTGACTCAATTCTGCCGAGAGTCTCATGCACTGCACACAGAAATGTGTATATGGGCCTACACACAAATGTTCATCCCAAACATTTCAGCTGTTTCTTGTCATATTTTGAATATGAGGGCATTTGAAGAGCAATCCTTTTCAGGGGACATTTCTACTCTGATAATCTTCCAAACTAACATAAAAAGTGATTTAAAAGAAAGAGAAAGCTCACAAATTATGTTTTACCTTTCCCAGAACTCACCCTTCTCTTTAAGCTTCATTAGAGCAAGCATGATTTCCACTTTTGATTGTATTATCATGGGGGAAAAAATTCCTAAATCTTTGTGTACATGTACATAGAGAGGTTTTCATTCTCCTACAGTAGGCCCCATGCCTTCAGTACAATTGCTGGTTATTTAAGATGAGCTCTTTATATTTGTTGCTATTGTCACACATGCTTGTGTTTGCAATATCTAAAATTCTTTACCCTGTTTGCATACCTGCACATTTAATAGAGAATTTAATTTTACATGGTATTTTGGCATTCTTGTTTTCTGTTCAAGCTCAGCGTTGCATTGGGCATTCCGTCAATGGGCATGGATAACGAATGTAATTGATACTATTGTTAGTGTTTATCATCCGTACTTGACCCGGGGTTCATTCCTTGTTCAGCTCAAACACAATCTGTTATCTTGTGTTACAGTCATGATGGGAAAATTTATGTAATTTCCTTTTCTGTATTATTTTGCTTTATGAAAGCATGTCTTGAACACTAGCCTTTGGTGGGGGGGGGGGGGGGGGGGGGGGGGGTAGTTTGCAGGCACAAACCCTGGTCAGTCGTACAAGAGAGTCTGCACTGTAAGACTACCATAGGCCATGTACATGTACTGTAGCAGTAGGTAGCTGGATTAGGCTCCTCTCAAGACACAATGATTTTCTAATAAAGTGTCAAATTAGGGTCTGTGCTTGCAGACTAGGGGGGGGGGTGGGGGTGGCGGGGAGTGTTGGATCATTGATAAACAAAATCAAAAACATATATAGTCTCCATTTCCAAACATGTATTGGAATTTTTGTTTACACAATGTGTTGTAGGTATAAGTCTAAGTTAAAGGAAACCAAAACCCAAGGAGAGAATCAATGTTATTGGAAAGTGAGAATTCAGAGAAGCACTTTACAAAAAGTTTCATTAAAATTGGTTAAAAAATGAGAGAGTTATGGAAGTTTGAAAAGTCTCGTTTTACTTTCTATGGGGATCCTCAAATTGGCAAAATTGCTTCAAAATGGCTGATTTTGTGAACAACTCTCCATTTGTTTTGTACACAGATTTTCAGATTTTCCCCATTATCTCTCAGGGTGCTCCTTGTCTCCTCCTGAACTCGACATATGTGGTGTAAAATACATTTTCCCATTATATATGTTGAGCTCAGAAGGAGATTAACTGCACCTTGAAAGATAATGGGGAAAATCTGAAAATCTGTGTACAAAACAAATGGAGAGTTGTTCACAAAATCAGCCATTTTGAAGCAATTTTGCCAATTTGAGGATCCCCATAGAAAGTAAAACGAGACTTTTCAAACTTCCATAACTCTCTCATTTTTTAACCAATTTTAATGAAACTTTTTGTAAAGTGCTTCTCTGAATTTTCACTTTCCAATAACATTGATTCTCTCCTTGGGTTTTGGTTTCCTTTAAAATTGCCACCCAAAAAAGGAAAAAAAGTGTTTTGAAAAACAGAGAGACCTAATCAGGAGATAAAACCCATTTTCATCGATCTTACATGAGCATGATACATCTAGCTCATTAATAATTAGAGACAACATACAGTGTGTAGCAGAGCAATTCAAAGAGTGCATCAACATGTGGTAATAAATAATGTGGCATGAATGTTTGGTACAAACATTTCAGCTGTTTCTCTTCATATTTTGAATATGTCGGCATTTGAATAGCAATCCCATATAGTATACAGGGGACATTTGTTCTGTGATATTATAATATTATTATTCCAAACTGACATAAAGAAAACGAGAAAGCTCACAAGTTATTTTTCAGCTTTACCAGAACTCAATTTCTAAGAGCGATCTTATTTCGTAGTGAGAATGTGGGCTTTAAAACCTCTTTCACACCGGCTATACCCACTGGCACCCGTTGAATATCGATGCTTCACCGAGGAAGAAATGAGCTTGTAAACACTAATAATTCCCGAATAATTTCTTGACCTACCTTTCAGACTTCTACAACGTGTTTATCTATATGTTTCATCAGAACCGATTTTCAGACCACACGTTCTCGGAAGAACACTGTTGAACCAATATATTGAACAGGGGTGAGGAGGGTAAATCTTCTCAATTTTCATAGATGTTACATTGGTGGTTATCAGTTTTAGATTTCATCCCAAAGAATTTCAATGGATGCGCACCCAGGTGAACACTTTTCATTTTTTGTCCTGTCCGAAAGGGGTCTTTTTAGTCTGTGTTGTTGTCAATGGTGTGACATCCCTATCCACACTGTCTCACCTGCCAGGGGTAAAGTGACAGCCTTTGGTGTGAGAAGTTAAGGTCACCTGGTAGGACCCCCCACAGAGTGTCAAAAAAGGGTTGTAAATTGATGCAGAACCACCCTTGAGGTGCCATGTGTCTCCCAATCGAAGCCCCTGCATGCATGCATGTGAATTATTCAAGGATAAAAAGTAGACAAGGAGTGACAAGAGAAGGAAAGAGATTGGCCGAGATAGATAGTGAGAATGAAGATGAGAGTGGGAGAAGAAGGTGTATCAGCCTTACATAGTTCAAAGAAAAAGATAATTGAAAAAGAAAGAAAGAAAGAAAGAAAGGTTGTACCTGCAGGAGAAAGATATTACAAAATGTGTAGTAGTCTTTGAGACAAAATCATAGCCTTGATTAGGAAGTTTGATGAAAGAAGTTGAGTTCACTTCACTTCACTTCGAGATGAATTTATTTACCATAAACATCATACATATCATAAAATTATCAAGTTTGCATTAAATCATGATGGAAGGCAACAACTCAAAAAACATAGAGCTTATGGCAGGTGAGCCAGAATTACTATCACAAATACTGATACATTGTATATGTTAAAATGTTTATATGCTTTAGTTATAACTAAAGCGTACATATAAATAATCATTTTAAAGGTAACAGATAGTTTTGGGAGACCCTCAAAAACTTTTCGTGAGATTTCTTTGATTTTACTTAATAAAAAGCAGGGTACTAACATAACTAAGATGCTGTGAAGTTTTTTCCTCCTCAAGTGAAATATTTACTGAATGAGAGGTGAAAAGTAATAAAAATCCCTGGCCCAAAAAAGAGGGGATGTAAATTCAAACAACGGCCACACACACTACTCACATTAGGATTGCTGCGTGTATAGAATACGCTACACATTGTGCGAAGCGCTGGGTTTATTGTGCGGGGAACCTTCGGGCGGATATGGTCTTAGCGTTAGGCAGTGAAAAGCCGTTACCAAGCGTTTCTTACAGATATTTACACTAAAATTTATTCGAAATCGTGAATGGAATGTTAAATAATCTCGTACATGTGTCTTATGATATATGGAGAGTAGTATGTGACTATCTTAGATAAGTTTCTTGCCAGTATGATTTTTGCTACCGAGACTGTCTATGAGCTTTAACAGATATGTATAAACAATGTCTTAATGAATAACTAAAGCGTATATACATAAACATTACAGCAGGAGGCAAAGAAAAAAAGAAGGGAAAAATAGATAAAGCATGGTTGCAGAAGGAAATTTTACATGCAGGTACATGTAGATGTGGAGTTATATTTATGAATAAAGACTTGCCTTGGTCTAGCAGTGTTATTGAAATTGAAAGAAAATGTGTGCAGAGGGAAACATGAAAAGATGGCTTGAGAAGAAAGAAACGGGCCATTAAGAGCAAGTTTGCAGATGAGAAAAAGAGATCAGGATGTTGTTTTAAGATTACAAGTGCCTTTATAGCAAGGAGAATTAGTGAATAGTGAAGCTAAAGTGCTTTTTAGGGAGAAAGGGATAGCTTATTGCCTTGGTAAAGGCAAGGAGTTTTCTTTGTAAGGGCTTCTATCGAGGAAGAAAGGAAAAGGAATGGCAAAAGCCATGTAAATTCATGAATTTGGCTGAGGGAATATGCGGATAAAGAGCTGTTTAAGAGATGACGTGGTGAGAGAATTACCATGGTAATGTTGATGAAATGTAGGAAATACATTTTTTTAAGATGCAGAAAAAGTTTGCACCTGAAGGCAAAAGAGCAACAACATACATGTAAAGTAGATGTTATATTTCTGTACATGCTCTTAAATATATACACATGTACATGTACATGTATGTACATGTAAATGCATTTGCTAGAATGGAATCAAAATGCAGTAAGAAAGCACTTTTCTTGCTAGAAGTTAGCTGTGGGAAATGGGAATCAAAATACTGTATATAGGGCAGCTTGCTTCCCTTTTGAACATTTATGCAATACATGTACGTCATGATATTTGGTATAAATCAGCGTTGCTTAACCCTTTCAGGACAATTGACCACATTTTGTGGTTTGGCTCAATAACTCTTGATTCAGAGCTCTAAAAAATATACCAGATGCATGAGTAGAAAGAGCAAAAATTTCTGCACATCCTATGTCCACTTTTGTTGCATGACCAAATTGCGTTTGATGCCAGGAATTTTAAAAACAAGAATAAGCTTTAAAATCCTTAAATTGGCAACACATTGAGAGGTTCAAAATCATTGTTTTTTCATCAAAATTGGCAATTTTTTAAATTTTTCGACAACTTCCCAACCATTTAAATTTTTTTCGAAGACATTACACCTTATTAGAACCATGTAGCACTAAAAGAAAAATATTATTGTTGCCAATTTGAAGAACAAAATGTGATCAATTTTGCCCTTAAATAATCCCTGTCCTGAAAGGGTTAAAGAATCTTACAGCAAAAGGTTCCATTCTTATTCATGCTGGTGGTAATTAAAAACTAGTGTAATTTTCCTTGTGATGGTTATGTAATACATGTACATGTACCATGTGTATCACCTGTCAAATCTCTTATAAAATCACTGATGGCCTAGCAAGTTACATCTGACCATTCAATTTCCAGGGAAATATCAATCCATAGAATGACTTGATGGATGTAATTTGTAAGATTTATTTTGTTACAGAAGCATTCATGTCACACATCACTCCATACATGTAAGTAGTCTACATTCATTTGTAAAAGGCCTGCTTATACTAAAAGCTCATATGATCAACATCAATGATCATTGCTGTTCACACACACACACACACACACACACATACCTGTGCGCGCATAATAACCGATGACATCTTTTACAACCTAGAATTTGACCGCATAACCGATGACCTGTGTGTATAGAATTCAACCGCATAACCGATGACCCGTCTGAAATTTTTCTACTGTATACAACCGACGACTTGTTCGCGTAACACTAACTGATGACCTACCCCTATATGCAAAAGCATGTAATTTGGGTCTAACTGCGCAGGTCTGCAAACCGATGACGTCATCGGTTCGCTGTGTGTCATCGGTCCGAATGTAAAGTTCATGCCTATGTCATCGCTTTAAATGGGCGCACATACACACACACACACACACACACACACACACACACAAAAGTTAGTTTTGCAGCTGTTTCATTCTGAGTGGAAGTTTGATGAAGTTATCTTCTCTGCCAGTATGGTGTACAACTGTACATGATACCAAGTGTTTCACTTTCTTTACATTTTTTGACCTGAAAATGGAATAAAATGATGAGGAAGTTAGTTAAAATTAGAGAAAAGTAGTACAGAAGATGCTACCATAGATTATGAATAACAAAGGAATGCTTTTGTCATATGAAGTTGTAAAAGTAAATATAAAACTGCAATAGGTAATATGGAATTTTGAAGAGAGTCATTTTAAATGGTGAATTTTGTTAAAGGGATTCGGTAACTTTGTGGAGGCTTGATTTAATAAATTGTTCAATTTTGATATCTGTCATATATAATGGATGTTCAGAAGGATAAATAAATAGCCAGGCATAGAAAGGTTTTCAAATATATAATGCTATTATTAAGATATCTCTGACTGAATACTCCCATTTATGAAAGCGTGTGGCCATACGCTTTAGTCTAACACTGAGTCTATGGGGGAAAATGAGTCTGGCATTTCCAGTCACTTGCATATGTTTACCTTTGTGAAGCACATGATGATTTTGAAGTGCTTTTTTTTCCCTGGGTTTCATTTTTACGCCATATTACATGCATTGATAGCATGTAAGGCCAAGCAGCTCAGATTTTATCCAGCCTCTACAAGTTACCAAATCACTTTAAGACTGATAAAAGAAGAAAAAAAATGATCAATGCATTTGTTTCATTGAAATTTGATGTAGAATTTTGAAGAGTCATTACAGTGAATTTATTAAGATTGAGGAGACAAAACAAAAACAACTATGAAATATGAGTTTGTTTTCCTTTCACAAGTTGAGGTTTTATTGTCTATTGTGGATCCATTGACTACTTCTATTCCCTAACAATAAAGGAAAAATAACATCCTTTCCCATCTACTATACTCTAAATAATACAAGGTGCTAGAGGACAGAATACTAGCCTTGACACTTGCTGCACAAGCTTTTATGTTTTAACACGTTCAAGTGAGAAAATTAGAAAGCCGACTCCAAAATTCTACACTGTCTGTACATCAAATTTCCCACTGTTCATTCGATTGTAATTGCATTATAAAGCGATGACACCACCCATCCTGCTGCATGTATATCTTGATGGAACATGTTCCAAACCTGAGCTTGTACTCTTGAGTTTACCTCGACAAGAAAAGACTGTAATTATTTCTTTGCAAGAAGGATCACAATGCAATTATAGATTATTTAAAGGAGAATGAGAAATAAGTGTGCAGTTTGTTGCTATGGATGCAGTAACTCAATTATCAGTGGAGACGGATCTTGTGTTCATACGTTGGATTTATATTCTCGAGTCATTTGTGTTTGCTCTATCGATCCTGTTGTTTGTAGATTTAAACTGGCAAGTGTGAATGCTACTTTCAATTTTGAATTTGTAAATCTTATTTTGTCCATCTGTGTTGTTGTGTATGGAATAATTTGAATTACCAATTTCTGTAGTGACTTACCTTTTTGTATTTTAAGTGGTTGTTTTTGTATATTAGGACATACTTGTATGCTATCGTGGCAACTGCTTTGGGCCCTGTTGCATAAAACTTGTTATCAATAACAACTGCCAAATTTCTAAGACAAATTTTCTCTCAACCAACCAGATTCAAGGATTTCAGTAGCTTGTAACAATTATTGTAACTTGTTATTAGTAACAAGTTTTATGAGACAGGGCCCTGAGTTCAATTTCAGGTACTGATTCCTATATCTTCAACCCTGGGCCCAACTCTATACCTAACCAAACCTGTAGAGGTATCGTAGTTGAGTGGTTGAATCACTTGACTGGGAATGCAAAGGTCATGGGTTCAAACCCTGGCACGGCACTTATCCCCTTGAGCAAGGCATTTTATTTACATTACCCCTCTCCACCCAGGTGTTAAATGGGTACCCAGTAGGATGCGAACGTCATTGTGGTTGGATTAGCATGTGCCCGCTTGGAAACAGGTGGCTGGCTGAAATGCTCCCAAGAGGAGTGGAGAATGTGCACTGCAATGTGCAGAATCGCGCCTCAATACAGTGACCGGGGTAATAATGCTGTACATGTAAGTGCTTTGGTCGGTTACATCATAACTGGTATTAGGCACTATACAAGAAACAGCTATTATCATTTTAACAGTAACACTAAACATGAATGCAACCCACAATTAAAAAGCATTAAATTCACAACCCAGCAAGCCGCAAACTTACTGTAGGCACATATTTTATCAGTTTTTCCTGCTTTCTGTTTGATTTTCAATTTAAATGTCCCAGGATTGGACACTTTATAAACGATGCTTTTCATTTGTTATATTGCAGCCACAGGACGTGCTCCACAACGAGGGAAGATCCCTTTGACCTAGAGGAAGCGCCCCCTGAGCAGAGAGATGTGGTCCTTGTCAGAGACTCCGCCTTAGGTTTCGGTTTCATCGCGGGCAGTGAGAGGCCTGTCGTCATCCGATCCGTCACTGAAGGTATATCGTCTCTATATAATTTATGTCTCAAGGATGAATAAAGAGATTTTAATAGGAGATGAATGGGAGATCTGAAATTCTTTGCTCTTCTCTCCCATCCCCCCCCCCCCCACCCCCCCCCCCCCACAAAAACAAAGAATAAATATGACAATAAAAAAGATTAGGAAATACTTTGCATTGTTTCATGCACATACAGGTACACATCTAGAAGGAGAAAAGGGAAGTTCTGCTCTTTGTAATTACATACATATCCAGTGTACATTGTTTTGGAATACGGATACACATTTAATTTGATATTGAAGTTAATTTCAGCTTCTTTTTTTTCTTAATTGGAAAAGGAATTTTCATTTTGAGAATAAACAAAGGAAGAGTAGAGATGTAGAAATAGAGAAAGAAAAGTGAGATAGAGAGAGAGAGAGGGCAATTCAAGTAAAATGTTGTAAGGTCGAAAACTTCCAAGCTGATGTAATGAAAATGTGATTTGGATGTATTTGCCAACCCTAAACCACTTTAATCTTAATAACAAATATTACGAGAAATGAAAGAGGGCGGACTTTCTCATAAATTTTGTGAGTATCTTTTTCGCTAGCCTGTGCGGTTTATCAAAAATTTAGCCGTTAAATGAAATGGAAGCTGGCAAGTTTGATTCGATTGGATTATTGGTGAGTGCTGCTCTTGTCAACCAATACAAGATTTATGCGTGCACTTTCATTCTAATTATGTTTGTTTCATCAGGGCATCTTGTCTGTCAATCCTTTTGATTCATAGTCGGACAAAAAGCTTCATGTGATGTGTGTGTGGTACATGGTTCAAGCTAGAGAAATGTTAATTACAATTTTTTTTTTATTTGTTTCGGTGAAACATACATGTACTCATTGAGTGCCTAGTTTACATTTGTGATCCTATTTGCTTGTGTTCTCGTCATAATCAAATTGCACGCTAGATTTGCTTGCTTTTCAATGTGAGAACCTTGACTTGTGTTACGATGTGCAGTGGAGAGTCACCTTTTAATGACATTTTTGCAATATCTCGATCTAGAATGGTATGAGTGTATGCAAGGAGAAAGATAAAAACCACTTAAGAAATGAATCCCTCACGGTTTCAGTACATTACACCTTTGCATGCGGTTTATGAAGAAGAATGTTATAAAGAAAAATGGCAGTCTTTAGAGAAATGTATGATGAGTATTTTGACCCAAGAAATGTCTATGTTGGCTACAACAATGTATGTTAGCTATGTTGGTCCTCAGTGGGGGTAAACATCAGATTATTGAAGGTAGAATTGAGTTGTGGAAAAACTAGCTAAAATTTACTCTGAATAGTTTTCACAGACAAAGTGCATAAGTAAATATGATAGTAATACTATGCTGAACAAAGCATTCACTGAAACATACCATGTTGCCAGCACAGATATTGACATATGGATCAATGTGTTTTAGCAGCTCACGATGTGGTTATGATCGACCAATTGTCCCTACCGCTCCCTATTTACTTTGTTACTTAGCAATAGTAAATTTTCTATGAAATCAGTGTGGCAGGTTATTCATTTACAATGGCTTGAAGAAATTTGATATTGATGGATTCTGTGAGTTTTTTTTATGCCTCCACCCACTGAAGGTGGTGCCCGGAGGCATTATGTTTTCGGGTTGTCCGTCCGTCCCGCTTTCTCGTTCTAGCGATAACTCAAGCACCACATGAGGTATGAACTTCAAACTTGGTGCTAGTATGTATCACCACAGGAAGACGATCTGATTAGATTTTGGGGTACGTAGGTCAAAGGTCAAGGTCACAGAGGCCAATTTCTGAAATTTCAGGTGTTAATTAGCCTCGTTCTCACGATAACTCAAGAACCACTTGAGGTATGAACTTTAAACTTGGTGCTAGTATGTATCACCATAGGAGGAGGATCTGATTAGATTTTGGGGTATGTAGGTCAAGGGTTACAGGTCAATTTCTGAAATTGCAGGTGTTAGCCTTGTTAACGCGATATCTCAAGAACCATTTGAGGTATGAACTTCAAACTTGGTATAGTATGTATCACCATAGAAAGACGATCTGATTAGATTTTGGGATACGAAGGTCAAAGGTCATAGAGGTCAATTCTGAAATTGTAGGTTTTAGCCTTAACGTGATATCTCAACCATTTGATCCATTAAACTTCAAACTTGGAACTAGTATGCATCACCATAATGAGACGAACTGATTAGATTTTTGTTCACGTAGGTCAAAGGTGACAAGTCACAGAGGTCATTATATGGGTGTATGTGAAATTAATGTTTTTTTACCTTTGTTATCACCATATCTCAACTATTTTGTATTCATAACTAGGAGGAGATAAAGTGATCAACTTTTTGGGTTATAAGGTGTAAGGTCAAATGTCAAAGAGGTCAATTAACATGTAATTAGAGGCTTTTTATTCTGGTTATCACAATATTTCAAGAACAGTTTGAGCCATCAACTGAATTTAGGCGGAGGCATATAGGAGACGCAGTTGCATTCATCTTGTTTTGTTTTTTTAATCATCATTTTAACAGAACTCAAGACTACCTTTAATCCTCTATAGATATATTCCAGTGATCTCACATTCTCCATTCATCTATCAAGGCCCGTCTTATTGCCTGAGGTTCCAAATTCAAAATAGCCTGCTATTTCTGATCTGAAATTAGCCTGATCACAACTACCTTGAGCTAATTCTCAGCACTTGAAGATGCAAATAGGGGGCTATTTCACCCTTACCCTTGGGATATTCGCTCGAGCTACATGTATTTATCCCTGCAAACTAGGACTTGTTCATGGAAATAGCCCTCTATTATGGCCAATTAAGAGGCCAATGCACTGACAAAGATGCACTCAGACTGTTGTGCTCTTGAGCTCAAGCTACGTTAGTCAGGTTCACACAAAGGGAGGTAAACTTTAAGTTTCACTTGTAGTTTGAAAACTTTAAATTATCTTGTAGTTATCTTCTAGATTCAGACTGACTGAACGGACTTGTACTTGTAGTTTCGAAACTTGTACAGTTCCAGAACCAAAAGCGAGCTTGTAGTTAATGCCAAAACCAGGAGCAGCAAGGGGGGGGGGGGGGGGGGGGGGGGTCCTCGTTGAAGTTACGGTCCATGTGGACAGAATTAACTTTAAATTTAGCACTCTCGTTGTTAACGATGACCTCCCTGCTCATGTTAAACGTTGATCCCTCGACTTGAAGAACAACAAGCATCATTGTTTCCGGCTCGTGTAAACCCTCGTCGTTGTTAGTGAGCCGTTGTTTCGTTAACTTAAAGGTTCAAAACTACAAGTCCCGTATGAACGTAGCTATTGTAAGTCCGTAAGGTGAGCGTCGATTGCTCAAATTGGGCTAATGGAGACAGGGATCTTTAATTTCTGTCTTTTTTTCCGGCAATGTACATGTACTGATCTGTCTGATGCTTCAAGCTCAAGCTTGTGTAGGCTAATGGTGATGAACCTTCACATTTTCAGTTCTCATCTATTCTTTTGCATTGACAGGTGGACCTTCCATAGGAAAACTACTTCCTGGAGACGAGATTCTCAAGGTGAACGGAGAAGATGTCAAGAACAGTGATCGTCAGTACATAATTGATAAGATTCGGTGAGAAAATCCAACAGAATCAAACGCTTTCTAAAGCTGCCCTCTTATTCTTAAAGCTGACTAAGCATCAAAAAGAAATTATTGTGCTCTCTATGTTTGGGAACATGTCTTTCACTTCCCAGATACATGTAACAGAGATTTAGCCTAGGCCCTTACTACATTTTTGATTGAACTAAACCAAGACCATACATAAAGCCTTTTTGGGGGGGGGTTTTCTTTTTTCCCCCCTTGCATTCATTAAATGTATCAATTTTATAGTGAAATTACATGTAGATAAATGACAAAAGATTGAAATTCTCATTTTGGAAGTAGTGTTCTGTAGGTCATCCAGACACATAGCAATAAAAACTTAATTCTTCATGAACATTAACTACATGTATAGTCCAATAACCCAGTATCCTGTCAATTTTTGTGGCTTAATCCATTCTTTGCCACCAAGGTTTTGAACAATTGCCATACATGTAAATGAAATTTCAAGAGATAAATGTGGACTTTTAAAGAGCTGTTTCATTAAGAAATTGGGCATAAAATACATCGCAAGAGAATAAACTTTACGATGATGGTACCATTTTTTCTTTGTAAAATGAATTTATATCACTTCTGAGTCCAAACATAATGGTCATTAATCAAATTTTATGTGGGCCTTGCCACCGATGGTATGAAAGGAGGTAATCAACGATGCTTTATTCAAGTACTGGTGTATAGTAGGTCCATGGTTTGAGTCAACACCTGCACGCTAGAAGACAGTCAGGAGGCATTCCCTTATTAAGAGCTAGCTGTTTAAACAAATTGTCATGTTTGATCATCATTATCATAATACAGAATTATCGTAATTTAAATTAATTGAAGAGTTTTACCACCTGTAGGCAGCATTTTGTTTCTTCTTAATGTTGTTCCACGATGCTGCGGTGCAGCAGCTGTGCCAATCATGGGTACTGTTAACCCATAGCAGTAGTGTTTCTTTTAGGGACACTTATGCAGTATCTTTAGGAATTACACTTTATACGTGAAGATTTAGAGCCTGATCGGTTAAGAGTGAGCATTGGGGTGAAAATTTAATTTTCAGATTTTTATGATGAAATCACTTTCAGGTTTTTCATTGATATCTAAAGTTACTAAAATTCACGTTTGTTTAATTGACAAGGTCGGGAAAGTCATTGGATTAGCCCATTTTTCAACAGGGGTGATGAACACTAATGTCACGGACGGACATTTTCAAGAAAGATTGATTTGGTCCTAGTTTAACACTCTCTAAACTTTCTTAAGTTTTGTTAGCAAATAATTATAGATCAAACACCATTCCATTGAAAACCAAAAAATATTTGAAAATATCTGTACAGAAATGGTTGTGCCACATGGTCATTCACATCTTGATGCAAATTTGTCTGTCCGTGACAGAAAAAATTTGTAAAAGTTTTTTATTCCATTGGTGGGACAAAAGTGAAAACAAAAACTATGCTGAGCTATCTCACTAGTTGGAGACCTATACCATGTATGAATAAAACCTTGATCAATTAAATATACATATACTAAAAACGAATTTGAAAATTGTCACGGACGGACACTAATTTTGTCACGGACGGACAATGCAATATACTGAAATGGTAAATGCTGTGAGATTTCAAGTTCAATGAATCGTTTATTGTTTATTGGTTCATGGAACATATTTCATCCAAAATATCACTTACAGTGAAACCTGTCTATAAAGACCGCTCAAGACAGACAAGAAAAGCTGTCTTTACGAGCAGGTGGTCTTTACGTACAGGTTCCTTTAATACATGATTTAATGAAAACAGTTTTAAAGGGAAACAAAAATTGTGGTCTTTATAGACAGGTAGTCTTTCTATACAGGTGGTCACTAAAGCAGGTTGGACTGTATATGGTATTGTGATCCCCCATATGAATGCAAAAATTACCCCCCCCCCCCCCCCCCATCCCGCCCCAATTCTTTTCTTTTTCAAGCTAATAAATGTCATAAAAATCTTATGATTTTGCTATGGCTCTAATGGGAGCCAGCCTGCATTATCAGTCTGCAAAAGACATCCATTACAGGTGTTTACAGAAGATAAATACTTATTTCATTTATTTATTTATTAATATTATTATTGCTATTATTGTAGCTGATATTTTTGGTCATCAGCAATGTGTAAAAGTTTTAGATTCAACATTAGTACCAAAGCTTGATCAATATTCAAATCAAATTACAAGTTGTGCTTGAAAATTATAAACATTGGAGGTCAGATGTAGTATCAGACCACAAGAGCCATGTTTGGACTCTATTTTGTAAGAATGCCTTGAATTAGTTGTAACGTTTGAGACAGATAGAGATTCTTTGTAGTTCAGGATCATACACAGCCAACAAATAAAAAAAAATTATATAATCACATAACATAAGAAGAAACCTTTTTAGACACTACATGTATATAATTTTCAATGCTCATAAATGAATTGGTTGCATCAACCCTGAAACAGTTTTTTATGGGGAAGGGGGTCAGAAAGTTATAATATATGACTTACACTAGTCGTGTTGGGCAATCCCTCAACTAACAGGACATAATTAGGCTCTATGGGCTTTATACACTCATCTGTTGCCATTAGGGCCTTTGTCTAGAAAGCCAACATTGTCCTTAAAGTGATAGAGATGTTACTGAAAAATTAAACTATGGTATGAGAAAGATTTAGACAATGATTTGTATTTCATGATTTGGTTTTCACCCTCTTAAACAGAACTATTGAAAAATATGAGATGTTATAAAGAGTATACTAGTATGTGATGTTGTAAACCAAATGAGAAATTTTACTTCCTACATGTATATATGATGATGATCAATCACACATAATCCTATTTCTATATTACCTCTATGTTTGAAACAAAATATATGACTTTGAGCTGTAAAGTGAATTAATATACCAAATATTGATGTTTGATTTCGGTCCACCTACATGTACATGACTATAATGTAAAGGGTTATATTTTGAAAGCTTACATCACATTCTTCTCAACATGGTCATTTTGGTCTGTAGCATATATTGTACATGTACAGTTGTACACTACATGAGTACATGTACTTGTACATTGTGTATACACTACAATACAGGTATCCACTTTTGACATAGATTCCACTTACAAACTAAGTTTTTCAAGCTAAGTTTTGCTTAATATTGGAATAAAATCAATTTCAAACAAAAAGTAGAAAGCAAAAAGTACGTATGCATGATTTTAGATAGGAACACATGCAGTTTTTAAGTTAATGTCCGTCCGTGACACGCAAAATGTCCGTCCGTGACGTCCAAATGTCCGTCCGTGACAAAAAGTTTTCGGACCTCTAGCAAAAGTTAAAGCTTGCTTTAAAATTCTGTGTATGTGACAGGGAAGTCAATTTACTTGACTCACATTTGCAGTCAAAAAAATTTGTCAGTGACAGTTTGTTTAGATAGAAAAGACAAAAGATTACCGATAAGTCAAGAAACCCATATCTATCTTGTCCGTCCGTGACATTGAATATTTAATGGATTCTATTTTTTAGTAGGTAACCATGGCAATCAAATTTTATCATCATTTAGTACCTTCAGTGGTACCCTTCACAATGAAACATAGAACAGCTCAACATATCTCATAACTTATTTTTTACAGGCCTTCAAACTTTCAAAATTTGTCAAATGTCCGTCCGTGACTAACCGATCAGGCTCTTTACTGAAAATTTTTAGTCCATTTTTAATGCAGTACGTTGTGCTGTTCTCGATTAAAAGCGACTTAATTGTAACTAATTAATAAAATCTCAAAATTGGCAACACAGTGAAAAATATGTAATCACTGAATTTGTGTGCAAAAATTGGCAATTTTTCCATTAGATTTTGCAATTATCATTCACACTGGTTCATTTAACATAATTTTTATTGAAACTATGTAGAAGTAGGAAAACTGAATAATTGTTGCCAATTTGAGAAGGGAAAGCTGATTAATTTAGACCATTTGAAAACTAAGAGCTACATGTAATATCGGTTAATTGTAAAATTTACAATCGTCACTGAGTTCAATGAATATTAAAGACTACATGCATGTCGATGAATTTTGCGTACCAGTAAAATTAAATAGAAATTTCTAATAGCTTATTGATAAGCATAAGAAAAATGAAGGGAAGGTATCATACTGATCATTTATAACCCTTTCATGACAGGAATTATTTAAGGGTTAAATTGATCACATTTTGTTCTTCAAATTGGCCCCTAAATATTTTTCTTTTATTGCTACATGGTTCTAATAAAATGTAATGTCTTTGAAAACAACATACATGGTTAGGCACTTTGTCAAAAAGTTGAAAAAATTGCCAATTTAAACAAAAGCAATGTGGTGACAATTTAAGGATTTTAAAGCTTATTCTTTTTTTTAATTCCTGACATCAAATGTATTATGGTCATGCAACAAAAATGGACATAGTGTGTGCAGAAATTTTTGCTCTTTCTACTTATGCATCTGTTATATTTCTTAGGGCTCTGAATCAAAAAGTTATTGGGCCAAACCACAAAATGTGGTTAATTGTCTCGAAAGGGATAAAATATAATTTCTTAAGTGTTTAGTACATTGTATGTCAGTGATTGCAGTGTATGCAATTTAGAGAAATATTTAACAATTCTTTTAAAATTTTGCTGTTCCCAAATAGTTAATTTACTAAATGGAAACTTATTCGGAATGATTTCAGACAGGATTTCTCACCAAAACTCAATACATTATAACATAAATGTACCTTAAATCCTTGCAGTGCTGATTGAATGAGGTGGGAGAGATAAAAATGTGCATTGGTGATATGTGTTGATCATGCTGGTTTGGTGGGGAAATATGGCATACATAATTTGCTTGCTGATGAAAAGGTCTTTCCTCATATTTACCCCCCTCATAATGGTTGTGTGCCTTCGGCTCTTTTGTTAAGTCAGAGCAACAGGTGATTGGAATAGCATTCAATCTTCAGTATGCTCTCGGCTGAAATAATCGGTTTGCGCTAGATCATTTTCCCTCTTCCTCACTCATTAGAATTTTGCATTTTGCATCCTGGGCATGATTCACCTTTTCATAATTGCTTCATGTTCCCATGGCAACCATTGATTTCAGAACAGGGTGTGGCCAATGAGTTATGGGCACAGTATTTTTTAATGATGTGTATTTCATAGAGTCATCATTTCTTATAATACTAAGGTACGTATGTAGGTTGCTATATGTATTCTGCGCTGTGCGGGATATATGCAGAATTACATGTATCAATCTTAATGATATTCAGTGAATGATTTTGTGGTTCAGTGGTAGTAGGTTTAACCTCTCTCATCACAATGGATTCTCTTTGTGATGCTACTAGTAATTTTATAATGGGTTTGAAATCTACAAAATGAAATTTATGAGAGATGTCATACATGTAAGCGAGTATTTCGTTTAATCACAGGTCAGCAAAGTCAGCAGTAAGGTGTTTGAATTTTTTTTTAAAGCAAATTTTGCATTCATTAAAAAAAAAGCCTCAATATGAAAAAAAAACCCATCTTGTTTAGTATCAATGAGCAAATTTCAGGGGGAAAAATGAATTAAGATCCCTGTGCATGATCTAAATTCAGTTTTGTTTTCTTTGCTACCTTTTGTAACCTCTGTTCTATCTTTCCATGATTGGTTTCAAGTAAACAACTTCTTGAATTTGTATTCAAGAGGAACTATGCAGTAATTCCTCTTTAATGACACTTACCATTAATGTGCATGATCTGTTATAATGCATTTAGGCTGTATTATTAATGTGTAATGTAATGTATACGCAATGTTGATTTATTATAACTCAGAGCTTTGAAGAGCAGAGAATATTCCTGTTATCTCCATTGTCTTTGGGAAAGATGTGTCATTTTATTTGTATACTACACATATGCTACTTGTGCAAGATGCAGTTTGACTGTTTTAAATTAAAATGATTAAAATCATATTCTATAGGTACATGTACATGTATGTACAGTGTCATGGGAAATTGTACAGCTGAATAGTAGGAAAATCTGTGGTAGTTCATAATGAATTTAAAGGCACCTATTTTCCATTTATTCCTTTTGAAAGGAATATTGTCTTCAGTACTTTAGAGGAGTATTATTTTCTTGTACTCTGCTACCTCCCTGGTACTTACATAGTATATTTTGTTGTAAGCACATCTTGTGAATGAAACATGGTTAAGTATTGACCTGATTTTATAATAGCTACAGGAAGAAAGAACAATAAAAACCATCTGCTTGTGTTTTTGCCAGTCGTTTATTAGAATTGTGTTGCTGGATTAGCATCATATTACAAGTTACATGTACCTCTGATAATGTTTAGATCATTTTAAAAAATGGACAATTTTCCTTATCTTTATTGAACAGACTTGATTGGGTCGTATTCTGAAAACTGCTTTATTATTTGTTTTAGCGAGAGATGATGAATAGTTATAACGATTTTAATGTAGGTTATGATGGCTGTGTACATGGATAATTCAGAAGGACATCCTTGCAAGCACAAAATGAATGGGCACCGTTTGGATTTGTTGAGACTTTAACATTTGTAAAATCCATTAAGTACTAAAATAAAAGACTTTTCAGAATACCACCCAGTGATGTCTTCTGGAATGATCTTTGCATCATTTCCTGGTGGATATCACTGCTTCATTTACGGAAGGTAACTAGATTGAACAAATAATATTCTTGTTCATCTGTGCATCCAGTGTAAAATCAAACATTGAAGTAATAAATGTTGTTAGCCCACCTCGTGATTTTGTTTACAAATCTAGGGCCTTAAATCATGATTCATGAGAGTATGTTACCACTTATCAGACTTGCTGGTAGGTTCCTGAACACATGTCCATATACATGTACATTGATCTGTTGTGTATTGTGCTTGTAATATGAACACTTCGGTTTGTAGTATGAATAGGAATGAGGTCTTATCACCTAAGGAAATATCGAATTTGCTTTACAAAATATGATACATGTATTACTTTCCTGTAAAATATTGTAAATATCATAATTGACTGTATCTTATTATTGGTAAATAAATACAATCGTATCACATTATACATACATGTAAGGTAAGAGTCTGACTAAAAGATAATTCAGGGAGTACAATTTACATTGTCTAAACTATGGATCAATGACATTATAAATTTACCTAGCAGAGATACATGTAGAAAATGATACCTTGATTGGATGTACATGTAATCCCTGTTTTATCCATTTCAAATAACATGATCTTGATACTCATGTACTTACGATTCCTAGTACAAATATTTTTGTTCAATTTTATAAGCAATCAAGATAGATTGTTTAAATCCAAACTGAAAATGAAACAACATAGAACTGATGTGAAATTATATGAATGAATTGAATGAATGGAATGAAATGAATGAATGGTAATTAGTCCTATAAATATAAATAGATAATGATTAAATATAGTACTACTACATGTATCTCTGAGGCACATGAGAAGAGCAATTTTTCTTTTGTTTTATTCCCTTTTTATGTCCAGGATATTTTATAAATTTTGAATTAAAAAAATAGTTAATTAAATAAAAAATTATTTGTATAATTACTAATTTAGAAATGCATCAGGGGGTAAAAGTAAATTAGAGCTATTCAGTTTTTTATTTATAAGCAATGCTTGTACATCAGGGGGTAAAAGTAAATTAGAGCTGTTAAAGGGATAGTCCACCCTGATTACAAGTTGGTTTTAAAACTTTTAAAAGAAGCAGAAAAAATTAAAGAAACAGATCAGTGAAGATTTGAGCAAAATCGGATAAGTAATAAGAAAGTTATGAATTTTTTAAGTTGTAATCAATCAGACACAAATTGGCGACTCCGTGACGTATCTTGCGAGCTCCTCTCCTGTTTGCTCAGTACAGAAAATTTCTTAAATTTTCATTTTCTTAGTTTTTGGTGAATTGACAATTTTTTTTTCACACAGGTTTTGTGTAAAAGCATATGAGCAATGATTATATCTAAGGTGCATGTAAGACTGAATATTTCATTTAGAGAAAATGGAAATTAATGATTTTTGGGGTACAGAGCAAACGAGAGAGGAGCTCGCAAGATACGTCACGGAGTTGCCAATTTGTGTCTGATTGATTACAACTTCAAAAATTCATAACTTTCTTATTTCTTATCCGATTTTGCTCAAATCTTCACTAATCTGTTTCTTTAATTTTTCTGCTTCTTTTAAAATCAACTTGTAATCAGGGTGGACTATCCCTTTAATCTTCTTATTTATAAGCAATGCTTGACTGAATGTGAATGATATCTAACAACATGTGTATAGAAAAGAGGAAAGTTTTACATGAAGGTCTAAGTAAGGGTGAATGTGCATTACTTGTATGTTTCCTCCAGCTTCTCTTCAGAGTAACATTATATGTATACAGTATGCACATTGTGTTACAGAAACTACTATTTTTAGACCATATGTGTTAATGCCAGAGGATCAATTCTTTGTTTTCTAATCTTTCCGAGATTTTCTTTAGGATGAGAAAAGGTCAAATTTGATAGGTTGATGGGAGGTTGTCTGTATCTCAACACCATCTCAGTCTTGCCTTTTAGACAAAGGAGAGTGATTGGATGTGATTCCTCTTTTTCTCTTTCCTCCTCTCTTTGCTACCTCATAAATTGAAATGGGATGTGTGTAAAAATGCATCAAGAGGAAGGAAGCTGCCCTCCCTAGTGCCTAATGTAATGTTGTTAAATGTCAATCTCTCCCTCTTTCTCTCTTATGACAGATACTCCACTGACGAAATCGCTCTCTCGGTTATTCAGCCCTACATCGACAAGACGGGCCTGAAGTCGTCCTTCCTCAGCGCGACAAAAAAGCAGAAATTGAAAGCCAAACCCCCTCGTGTACGCTTTGCTGACAATGTCAACACATTTCCCTCAAACGCGGTAAGTGTTCTTTATCGCATCAAGATATCTTACGGAGCTAGAGAAAACCAATCAGTCTGCGTGTCATGTGTTGTCTCTCGATCGCAGGCTCCTCAGGTAAATCATCTGTTTGAAAGCTTCTTCAGCTCTCAGCTCCCAATTTTCAATTTGTCAAAGTCTAAGGTTGTAGTGGGTATTTGCTGGTTTGTGCTTCCGCGATCCCCTGATACAAAACTCTTTTGAGTGTCCATTTCTCATTAATATTTCTTTGCAATACTTGTAATTACTTACCTCGAAGGCATTAAGTATGTATTGTATTCTCCCTGAATCTATCCGTAAAAGCATTTATTTGCATGCACACATATCAAGTCTGTTCAAGACATAGGCGCATTACTATGTATTTTGGAAGTCGTTGTTCAGTAAATATATATCTCTTTTCTTAATCATTTTTTTTTTTTTTGTTATACCTTTTAAGAATATAGCATATCCTCTTATTCTCTATGTGTGTTCTATTGATAGAGGGTAAATAACGAGTCTCATAATTGGGTGCCAGGCAAAAGCAAAAGGTCCATATCAGTCTCAAACAATGTTCTAGGTACTTTGAACTCAACATACATGTATTGGTGGGCTCAATGCATGATTATACTATGTGCAAGTTATGTGTTCAGCGCCAGAAAGGAGTTAACTCTACGTTAAAGGATATGAGTTGATATGAGTTAATTACAGATGTAATCATTGGTGCATGTATGCAATCACCGTACATGTACATGTACATCAGTCTGCATTTTGTAGATCTATCTAAACTCCTCAAAAAAAGTTCTGCAATTCAGGTTTGAGCTTGGATATCTCGCTTGTTACTATATCATCATACCTGAATTAATAGTATCATTGATACGCCTGTTGTTCCCCTTTACAATGATGCCCCATTTGCACTGATTATGTAATTATGGAATGTGCAGTACACCTGAATACGGTCAAAAGTCAAAATTGAAATGTTGCAAAATGCATTGTTATTGTCAACAGTGAATTCTCCTTTCTTTGGAGGATGGATTGTGTTTTGAGTGATGCTGAGGTGATCATTCATTAACACGAGGTTTTCGTCTTTGGTTTGAAAGATGAAATGTGCTTTGAGTCTGTATGAAACTCAAACACAGTAATAATCACAGTCGATTAAAACACACTTCATCTTCCAAATAAACGGCGAAAACAACATTGCACTTCACGAATGACCCCCTCAACATCGTTCAAAACAACATCTATTCTCCAAACAAATGAAGAATTCACTGTTGACAATAATATGCATTTTACAACATTTCACTTTTGACTTGAGTTTTGATGATCAGTTGATTAAAAAGCACTGTATCTTCCAAACAAAAGAATAAACATCATTATATTAATGAATGATGACCTCAACATCACTCAAAACACAATCCATTCTCCAGAGAAAGGAGAATTCACTGTTGACAATGAAATGCATTTTGCAACATTTCACTTTTGTCTTAGCCCAGTATTCAGGTGTACCTCACATTCCATAATTACATAATCAGTTACAAAGGGGGCATCGTTGTAAAGGGGAATAAACATGCTTTCCAATGATACCAAAATCAAGTATGATACTATACATGTACATGTAGTAACAAGAGAGTACATGTAGTAACAAGAGAGATATCAATGCTCAAACTTGACTTGCAGAACCCTTTTTGAGGGGTTTACATGTAGTTCATCTTCATCAGTTGAGATTTTGAAATGTATGTCATCTCCATTTTATTTTCCTACTAACTTTACAGAATCATATAAACAAGCTTCTCAATTATGAGGTAGTCAAATATGGTTCTGGGATAATTACAATATTTTCATTATCATGGTAGGCCTCCATTTCAACACACTTAATCTTTGTTAGATGTTCAAAATAATTGGCAATCATTTTGCATCGATCTACTTTGTGTACATTTCTATAATTTAAAAGTTTAAAAGACAAAAAAGTATCATTTTTTTGTTATGCAAGTTATACAACTATATATGGAGGTTGATATACACATTTATGTTGTTAAAATTCAAATCTTTGTATAGTATTATTGTTGTTTTTCAATTTTCCTTCAGGTCAGTGTTGTAAAGAAAACATGACATCATTTTGTGTTTAGGTTATGCTTTATACATATATCTTCATGCAGTATTGCACTTGACACTATTTTCAAGATGCATGTAACCTTCAGTACTTAAGAGGAACTTGCATGTATCCTAATAAAGAAGTTCTAACTGATATGAGCCCTATTTCATGAAACTTATTACCAATAACAACTGCCACATATCTATGACAAGCTTGTTCTCAGCCAATCAGATGCAAGTATTTCAGTAGCTTATAACTGTTATTGTAACTTGTTATAGATATCAAGTTTTATGAAACAGGGCACTATAATCATAAGTCGTTAACATTTCTTACTTCCTGTCCTGTGACAATAACGATGAGACTGAAAGAAGGATGTATCATTTTTTCTTTCTTTGTTATTCTGACAGTGTTTGTCATTCCTTTCAAGTTGTTAGATTTCTCCAAAAGGAAACAATAAAAATGAAAGAGAATTCAGAAAAACAGTGACAATGATGAAGTACATTGCATTACACATGATATATTTTTACTCTGTGCTTGTACATGTACATGTATGTTTATTAATCAATTAGAAAGTATTCATGATTTCAAAAGCATTGTAGAGTGCAGAGTTATATCTATACCGAGATACAACCAATGCAAACTGTAGTTTTGAATGTAGATTTTCCAAATGAAGTACTTGGAGGAATGCAGTCAGTGATTATTCACCATATTCATGGAATAGTAATCAATACCTTTCGAGAGGTAACCCTTATCTATCTTCTTCATTCTTCAACAGCCCAAGATGCCACCGAGTCTGGTGTACTTACCAAATGTCCTCAAGGTCTACCTCGAAAATGAACAGACCAAATCCTTCAAGTATGATGACAGCACCACAGTCAAGGTATGTCTACATATTGAGTATTAAATGCACTTAAAGGTAATGTTTAGTTTTGGTAAGCCCTCAAGAACTTTTTGTCAGATTTATAGAATTTTTGTTGATAAACAGGAAGGTATTAGCAATACAAAGATGCAGTGAAGATTTCACATCCTAAAGTGGCATATTAACTAAATTAGAGGCAAAAAATAATTTAGGTGCCGGGTCAGGGATATAAACTCCCAACAACTTCAGGGTGCACTATACACCATACAAGCGTTCAAAACCTACACAGAGTGACGTACCCATCTCCGTGCGAAACCTCAAGATTGTTGTGCGGGGAGCCGCCAGGGTGGAAAGGTCCTAGCGTAGGGCATTATATTGCCATGATCTACATGTAGCATTCCTTAGATATATATTTATTGTAAAATTCACCGGAAATCATTGATAGAATACCAAATGATGTTGTACAAACATCTTTTGATACATGTAAAACAACATGAGACTATATTTAACATGTTTCTTTCCAATTTCCTTTGTGCTACCAAAACTGTACATGAGCTTTAACCCATGGAGTAACACAGTTTTCCAAAGTTTGAGAGGAATCAACTATGCCTCCTCCAATTAGCACAAGTTATATTTTGCTCTCATATATTAGTTAGACAATTTATAGTAAATGAATTGATATATATGGAAATAACAAGATGCAACAAAAAATATACTCATTTGTAAGTAAGAATAATGATTTTGAAGTTATGTGCTGCCAGTTTAAAGATAATAATGCTGATTTTGATTGAAAATGTTCTTGTTCATGCTGGGATTAAAGGGCTGAAATAATTTTCTATTTTCTCTGACTTGATGACTTTCTCCATTGAGTTGATTGCTTTTGCTTTGTTAGATGGTTGAACTTGTACACATATTCTAGATTATCTACCTCATTTCAGAGAGAAAAAAAGTAATATTTTCCTAAATGTTTGCTATGATTTCTCATTTTTTGCTACCATACACAGGAGGTATTGGTGAATCTGAAGGAGAAGTTGGGACTGAAATGCCTGGAATACTTCTCATTGGTGGTGGAGGATGTGAGAGTTCCATCGCAACAAAAGTTTGTCATCCTACAAGAAAATGAGGCACTCAGACAGGTTGGTCCCTCACCTAACCTTAAAGATAAAGTTGAGTTCTGGTCATGAGATTGAATTATCAAAGAAACTGTCTAAAAGCCATTGCAAAAAAAGGTTGATTATATAGCACATAATAATTGGTGAATGCTGTAAGGTTTTGGAATCACCAAATCAATCAATCAAGTTGGGTAGTAGTCCCGAGATCCATGAGTAAGTTCTTTCCAACAACCTTTGTCATTCATGAGTTCAGCGATGCCTTTGTCTCCTGCAGACCAGTGTCCATCCTTAATGAAGCGGCATATGTTGAAAAGAACCATGGAATCACCAAAATCATAAGACATTGGCTCATTCCTGCTGAGAGTCACGTGCACTCTACACCCATTCTTATTTAGACATGATCAATCTTTCCCAATTCTTATTTAGACATGATCAATCTTTCCCAATTCTTATTTAGACATGATCAATCTTTCCCAATTGCTTTGAGACAGTTTATTCACAATGTAATCGCATGACCAGAACTCGACCTTATCTTTTAAAGTAGACATTCATTGATTAAAAGAAAATGGTATCTACATATCACTAGGGAGATTAGAACACCCAGAGAACAAAGTGAGCACATTTTTAAACTCTAAATCTAATGCAGAAAAGATTACTGAGCGTTCGCTTATATTGTTATATTCACGTTTACTTCCAGTGCAAACCATGTATTGCACTGTATGGCGTCGTCTTACGTGGCATCACCCATTATAGAAAATTGATGGCTAAATTGATGAAAATGATCATACTAATTATTCACCAGTCAAAAATATTACATAGAAATTGATTCATAGAAAATACTCTCTTCAGTTTGGTTTAATCTTGTATTCATAATACATTATGACATGTAGGGTTAAAGGAGAATGAAACCCTTTAGGAAATATCCATTTTAATGAAAAGAGAGGATAGAGAGAAGCAATTTTTAAAAAGTTCCATCAAAATCGGTTACAAAATGAAAAAGTTATAAAAGTTTGAAAAGTCTCAGTTTGCTTTCTATGGTGATCCTCAAATTGGCAATGTTGCTTCAAAATGGCAGGTTTAGTAGTACAACTCTCATTATGTTTTGTATACAAAATTTCATATTTTCTCCATTATCTCCAAAGATGCTGCTTGTCTTTTTGTGAACTCAACATACATGTATGTTGTGTCAAATACATTTTCCCATGATATCTTGAGCTAAGCTTGAGCAAAGCTGAAGACTAAAGTGCATTGAGAGATAATGGGGAAAAATGGGAATCTTGTGTACAAAACATATGGAGAGTTGTACTACTAAACCTGTCACTTTGACAACATTGCCAATTTGAGGATTGCCATAGAAAGTACATTGAGACTTTTCAAACTTTCATAACTTTCTCATTTCTAACATATTTCGTAACGATTTTGATGGAACTTTTTAAAAATTGCATCTCTCTATCCTCTCTTTTCATTAAAATTGATTTTTTCCCCCAGGGTTTCATTCCCCTTTAAAAGTAGAGGTTGAGATCTTGCCAAAAATTTACAGGAATGCCTTCTTGTAATGTGGGATTCAAACAGAAAATATCAATTATGTTCACTGCAAACAAATGCAATGTGAATATACGACGGGTACATGTAGTTTAAATATAACCATATATTCAGACTTAAGTGTTGGCTAGTGTAATTCTGCTTCTGTTTCTGGTGAGTGTTTCATTCCACTTTCATGTAGGTTATGTTTTTGCCAGGTGTTTCTCCACTTACAGAGCAATTCCAGTTTGATGTAGTTTGATTCCACTTTCATACATAACGCAATCTCAATTTTATATTTGGTTTACTACTGGTAGTATAATTTTTATATTTGATTTTGATAGTACTATTTCACTTTCACATATTTTCTATTTGGTCAAGTGTCATTCTCCTTCCATTTGAAGATAGTGCAATTTTTATTTTGTGCTTGATTTAGCATCATCTATCTTTCATCTGTGGAGACTGGAGAGTGACAATACAATTTCATATTTGAGTTAGTGCTGTCCGTATTCATATGTGGATATTTCATTTTCAATCAAATATTTGGTCTTGAGTCACTCCACTTTCATATATATGTAATAATTATAATTCCAAGTTTTATATTTGTCACATGCTGTTCAACTGTCATATGTGGATAGTGGAATTTTTATTGTATATTTGGTCTAGTGTAATTCCACTGTCATTACTTGGTTGTTACCAGATTGCAGAGAGACCAGGTAGTCAGAACTGGAAGTGCCACTTGAGGATTACCTACATACCATGTGATGCCTATGATCTACTCAATGAAGATGCACAGGCCTTTGAGTACTTCTACCAACAGGTCAGTGTAATACCAATTTGAATCTACCTTACATATCATTGTGTTAATTGTAGAAGGGTGCAAGCACAAAATTTGGTGAAATTGGTCAATTTTTTTTGTTTGTTTTGTGTTTTTGTTTAGTTTTTTGTTTTAGTTTTGTAATGAAGGGATAAAAAAATGATGTGGAGAATCTGTAACCTATCAGTCTTGACAATTTAGACATTATATACATGTATACTGAAACATGTAAATACAGTCAAAGAGCAAAGTTTGAAATTATTATTTCTATAAATGTTACTTCTTCTGGTCAATACGCTTCTGTTTGCTTCTTTCTGCCAGGCATACAATGATACATGTATGTTCTGTAGACTACTGTGACTCAAAGACAAAAAAATTGTACTTTTTTCACTTTAAAGCTCATGTACAGTTTTGGTAGCAAAAAGGAAATTGGAAAGTAACGTGTTTAAATATAGTATCATGTTGTTTGCCATGTATTAAAAGATGTTTTTACGAAATCATCTGGTATTCCATCATTGATTTCTGGTGAATTTTACGGTAGATATATGTAAGGACGCTCAAACGCAGATCACTGCAATATACAGCCCTACGCTAGGACTTATTCCACCCCCTACAGCTCCCTGCACAACAATCTTGATGCTTTGCACAGAAATAGCATGTCAATGTGTGTAGGTTT
>CM046846.1:25279823-25393726 GCA_025618425.1 Heliocidaris tuberculata | reverse complement strand
ATTATTTGTAAGGAAATACAGAAAAAACATTGGCAAGACTTTTGAAATAGATACATACTTGCAGTGAAAGGAAATTAAGACTAATGATGTATGTACATTATGTTGATATATCACATTAAAATTGCCACATGCTGCTTTGATAGTATGATCAAACCTATTTTATTATACAGATCAGAAATATGGGTAGTACAATGGTCTGCAGCAAGCTCTTCTCAGAACAAGCAAACAAAACAAAATTATATTTCAAACAGAATTTCGAAATAATCCATCTTCAATGGTGTAAAAATATGCTTGGTATAAATCGTAAAAGTAGTCATATCGGCGTTATGACTGAACTTGGAAGATATCCTCTTATCATTGAGGTTTTAATTAACACTCTTTAAGTACTGGATAAGAATGCTTAATATTGATCAAGATACTATATTGTATGATAGTTATATTGAAAACAAACGACTCTTTGAAATCAAGGAGCATTGCTGGTTAAGAAACATAAAAAAGATTTTAGATACTGTAGACATCTGTAATGATATAGAAATGTGTGAACCAGACGATGTACAAATGACACAAAACGACTTTGCCTCCCACTGTGAGGGTGAGCTACAAGATATCTTTAATAACCAAATAATTCTTGACCTTTTCCATGATAAAAACAATGGAGAGGGTAACAAATTGTGGACATATCAATTATTCAAAACTTCCCATCAAAGAAGAAAAATATCTACAAATTCTTACTGATAAAAACATAAGACAAAACATCTGCAAAGTTCAAATAACCTCCCAATTGAAAAAGGAAAATATCTTCGCCCTCACAAGTCACAAAAACAGGCGAATATACGTTTTTGTGAAGAATGTAGTATGCAAACAGTAGGAGACAAATTCCATAATGTCATGCAAAGTGATAAATTTAGAATAAGGAGAACTGTTTTTAGCTCATCCGGCCCGTATGGGCCAGATGAGCTTATGCCGTGGCGAGGCGTCCGTCGTCCGTCGTCCGTCCACAATTTCAAAATGCTTCTTCTTCGCCATTTCTTACCCGATTTTAATTCCGTTTGCTTTATATGATAGCACTAGGTGGGGGATTCGAAACTTCTACACAGAATTTTGAAACTCATTAAATATGCTAATTTATGCGCATTTCTCAAAAATCACAAAAATTGCTTCTCCTTCCTCATTTATTGACCGATTTCGATTTTTTTTTGTTCCATCTGAAAGACTTCCATGAGGTTCATTGAACTTCTACACAGAATTTTGAAATTTTGTCTACAAAATTAATTATGCTAATTTATGCGATATTTATTCAAAAATCACAAAAATTGCTTCTTCTTCCTCATTTATTGACCGATTTCGATTTTTTTTTTCCATCTGAAAGACTTTCATGAGGTTCATTGAACTTCTACTCGGAAATTTGAAATTTTGTCTAGAAAATTATTTATGCTAATTTATGTGAAATTTATTAAAAAGATCACAAAAATGGCTTCTTCTTCCTCATTTATTGACCGATTTCGATTTTTTTTTTTTGTTCCATTTGAAAGACTTTCATGAGGTTTATTAAACTTATACTCGGAATTTTAAAATTTTGTCTAGAAAATAATTTATGCTAATTATTTATGCAAATTTATGCAAAATTTATTAAAACATCACAAAAATTGCTTCTTCTTCCTCATTTATTGACTGATTTTGATTTTTTTTCTTCCATCTAAAAGACTTTCATGAAGTTCATTGAACTTCTTCATGGAATTTTGAAATTTTGTCTAGAAAATTATTTATGCTAATTTATGCGAAATTTATTAAAAAATCACAAAACTTGCTTCTTCTTCCTCATTTATTGAGGAAGACTTTCATGAGGTTCATTGAACTTCTACTCGGAATTTTGAAATTTTATCTAGAAAATTATTTATGGTAATTTATACAAAATTTATTTTAACTCTTTGCCCTGTCCATTATGAAACCCATGGCTGCTGGATTATTTCAAAGGCTATACCTTTCTACATGATTTCTATCGACATCATCGACAGAACCGAGAACCCAGAAGTGACAGTGGTCAACAATAGCGGGTTATGAGCTAATAAAGACTTGAAACAGTGAGGGACAATGCACTGAAGCCACCCTTAAATGTCCCAACCTTAAAATTCTTTTTTTACACCAATGCATAACTTATGTCATTCAGTGCTTTTCTCTTTTATTACAAATCTTAACCTTCAAATCTCTCTCAATAAAGATTTCACAGTTGGTAGAGATACCTCACCTTGACTAACTTTATGCTTTATTTCAAATTTCTCTGTCACACAGTAAAACTATTAAAATTTACATTCCCCAAAATCTTTTAACTGAAGTCGTGCAACTTGAGTTGTCAATTTCCAGACTTTCATTCATATCTACATGTCACTGTCTCCTTCCAAAACCACATTTAGCCAGATCTGCAATAGGCACTTCATCATCTGTACATGCATGTAACCAATACATGTACATTTCATCGATTCATTACAATGTCTACTGTGTTCAAAGTACAAATTGCATCAATTTCTTTGCTGCATGCCGGATGAGCGCCACATCATTGATGTGCTAGTTTAATAATCCTAAAGCACTCAATGATAACTTTGAAAACATAAACAGTTTGGAGAGATTCATATTCATAATATTACTCAAAGAAGACGCTCTCATAAAAGATTTTGCCAATTTTTTGCGATATACTATTGATCAACGTGGCAACCTTTAAATTGTTTATTATTAGGCATATCTATATATAGTGTATATTATGTATATAATTCTTTTAATGGCTCTTTTTCTCATCACCTTACACTACTTGTAAATAATCTGATAATTTATATTTCATGAAAGAGCATGTCTAGTTGATTATATTTTGTTTTTGTTTCGAATGCTATACTCACACTATATTGTTGTTTTGTCATAACTGTGTTACTCTTAATATATTATTATCATTATTATTTTTCTGATTATTGCTGTTATATTCGAACAAAATATTGATGGATATGTCAATGAAGTTCAGTGAATAAATACATACATACATACCTACATACATACACAGTATCATCCTACAATATAGCAGGCAAATGGTATTACAAAGTTGCTTCCAATAAAATTCCACCCAGAATGAAAAAAAGATGAGGAAGATGATGATGATGATGATGATGATGATGATGATGATAATGGCTCTTTGTAAAACAATAGTTCCTGCCTTTGTCGAGAGCTTATAGCACTTTCACTAAGAATATATTTCTCAGAATTCAGTGTTCACAGTCAGTGCTGTAGTGAAGAAAGTGTTCCATTGTGTATTTGATACAATAATTACCCTGTATAACAAAATTTGCTTCAACCGAATTGGGGCATAAGGTCCATGTATTTTATTCTAATGGGATTTCACCATCTTTCAATCATTCCCAGGTTTGGACTATGTATTTGCCCACTACTGTGGGATCTATTCTACAAGTACAGCCTACTTCCTGATCTACTCTGCCTACATGCAGAACAAGCCCCAGTACTCAGAGAGGCTTGTCCTGCCTAGTCTAGTGTGTGGTGCCATGTGGGCGGCTGCCCAGGCAGGATGGTTTGTAGCCAACACAAACCTTACCGAGTCTGTAGCATTTCCCATTGTCACTACGGTAAGTGGGGCATCAGCAGCTCTTGCTTAACATCTTTATTTAAAGGGTACCAATCACCAAAAATAATTTTGCTCTGTATGTTACAGGTTTCATGTCGTTATATTATATTCAAAATATGGGCTTCAGATATCAATTCTATAAAGAGATATTGCAATTTTAATTACACCCTCTATATTAGCGTGAGTAGACTACTCGACACACCCTCACGCACTCGCCAAGATAAAGGCTCGCGCGGAACCAAACTCGGAGTTCGGTTCCGTGCGAGCATTTTCATGTTATCCTCAATTTCCTTCGTACTCATTAACTGTTGACCTATAGAATACCAGACAAAGTTCTTTGAGGTTGATTTTATACTTTCTAGTTGTACACAAATTATTTTTTCAGGTGATTGGTCCACTTTAACCCGTTGACTACTGAATTCTCGAATTCCCATAGGGTTACTGCAGGGACCACCCTGTTCCTGTAGGCAGTGGGTTAATTTACTAACTAGGTAGCCAAGGCAGTTGCTTTAGTTGCCAAAATCTACATTTTGTGTTCATTCTCCAGTACCGGTTGCTTAATTATTCAAAGCAGATAACTATGTATTTTGTGAGGTTTTCACTTGCTGCTTTGGATGATCATTTTCCTCAGGCTTTTGAGACATTTGGCTTTATTTTTGTTCAAAATTTATTGATATAGGATTAGGGTTGTGACTGGGTTTTATGATAGTTTTAGGGTTAGGTATAGTGTAAGGTCCAAGGTTGAAGTTAAAATCTTGGTTAGTGTTAGAAATTGGCATTGAAATTGATAGAGTGATTTTTTTTTCACAACCATTTTGTCATCGATTTCCTATATTTTCTCCATACCAGGGTCCTTCTATCCTTGCAGCACTGTGGAGCGTGTTCTATTTCAAAGAGATCCGTGGACTCAAGAACTACATTCTACTCATCCTTGCCCTAGTAGTAGCCATATCTGGGGTGGTACTGACAGCTCTCTCTAAAGTATAATAGGTGCTAGCACCTTTCACTGAGGTACTGCCATTGAATTACAATTGTTGCTATAATTGCCTTATGATACAACAGCTAAGGTGGTACATAATGGTACTACAGTGGAAGCTTGATATAAAGAGATCTAATATTATGAAATTCCTGATATAACAAGGTAATTTTACTGGTCCCAGGTCTTTATGTTCTTTTGTTTTTTTACCCTGATATAAGGAGATTCTTGATATAACAAGGTAATTTCTATGGTCCCGAGGTCCTCATTATAGTGAGTTTCCACAGTACATTGTTTACTTAGTTTAATTAGAGCAATCAGCTCTACAAGTTATTAGAGGAATAATGTGTACTGCCATTTTCATTGTTGCCTTTGTGGTTGCATTAAAAGTACATGTATAATGAGTGCAATTTACTGATACCTGTTTCGGATGTTGTTGATATAGATGACTTGTAAATATGAATTAGTAAGGGAAAGCCATATTTGTTAGAATCTGTTGTGTAGGAATAATATGAAATATATATTGCAACTCAGTGTTTTAAAGGTTTGAACTTTATATTATCACATTTGGAATAATTCATAGTTTAAACTTATTTTGTATCTATATGAACTATATGAAACATGTAGAAGCACTCAGATATGTCTTATAAAGGGAATGACTATATATATGCTGCATAAAAATACTTATTCACTTTCATTGTGATTTGCTAAAGTACAAATGTATGTGTGTAGACTAGGATGTAAAGTGCTTTATATATTTAACATTCTACGTTTATATACCTCAGTGATGATGTGTGAATGGATGTGTTTTCTAAATCTTTTTCTATTTTTCTATCAAAACTTTATTGTGTGATATTGACCTTGTATATACATTATTCAAAATAATGTGCCATTCAAATCAACTTTTAAGTACTGTTTTCTATAGTTTTGCATAAATTTGTCATATATTGCAGATTTTATAATTCAAATTTCATTCAGATCACAGGGTAATTTATTGATGCAAGTATTTTGATAATGTTCTAAACTTAAGTGTGAGACATTTGCAAATGAAACTGCTCAATCAATTAGAGCAAATAGTATGAAAATGGTACAGATAATAAATTATTAAAAGCAATAATCAAGTGAAATATTTCTCATAAAAATGCAATCAGGAGAGAATTAGAGCTCATTTTGTCTTGCCAGACTGAGAGTGTTCGTGTTTGCTGAAAGGACTATTCTTTGTGTCGGTGGCAAATTGCCTCACACGAACAAACAAAGTAGGGTAAGAATTACGTTGCTCATACAGGTAATCTAATAAGCCAGTTCATAAATAGTAATTAGTACATGGTACAAATGACCATGAAATGACCAAAATTTGTATGTGCATGTGTACTTGCTTTAGTGGATGCACTACTTGTTGAACAATTAAAATCAGACTGGTGTGCACGTCATGTCGCGCACACTGAGAAAGCGTATAAAGGTCAATTGTACTCGTTACAAATGACCTTTATCTACACTTGCGCAGATTGTAATTATGAACTGGCTTATTGATAAACTTGATTTTACAACGAAATATGGTAGGCAGTGGACCATAGTCCCATCAATATGTATGAATTTGTAAAGCTTTGCCATGTGGGAAATTTACACTGACATATTACTATTCTCCTGTCAATGTCGCACATTCACTGTTCACAGTGTGCGTTTAAGTAAAGGTATACCGATACAATTGTAGTTTAAGCTTCTACCAACCTTAAATTTTTTGTTAGCAAGCTTTCGTCCACTCCTGTGGACTTTCTCAAGCCAAGTAATCAGTCACACTGTTTCTAATTGCTGTCTGCTGTCTTGCGATCACTGGACCGAAGATATGTGACAATAAATAACCTGAGTCCCTGTTCAGTGTAGGATTAATTCTCTTTATACAGATACAGATATACAGATGCAGATGTGATATGTTGTGGATATACAAGATGGACTCTAGAGTCAAGTGATGCCACAGTACTGGTATTTCTTTTTACAAAAATACTTCTAAATAAGACATTAATCCTAATATTTCTCAGAAGTTTACTCTTCTCATGCTGAAGGTGTTTTTGAATGTTTCAGGATGCCTTGAAAATACCTGAAACTACCTCTAAGTAGAGCCGCCGTCACGGTCCCTCCTAGATATGCGGGTTTTCAAGAAATAAATTGAAAGTATTCTATGTAACATTACATGCGACTGTAGTATCAGAAGCAATCCTTTTGTAATGATATTTTGGGGCGATATTTTGTCATAAGCACGAATATAACAAGTAAACAATTTAATACTGTGATGTGGAATGTATCACTTCAAAGAAATAATTCTGAAATATATATGAATATATTGTTGGTAATAAAATAGAAGAGCAATCATTAATGAATGTTGTTCATATCATTGTATTCTGTTTAATAAAGCATGAAAATGTTCAGTGAATTTTTTTAAAATCCTATAATCCCAGTTCTCCCACACATTGCATCCTAAATTCATTGATAAGTATACTCAAATAAGTAAACATTTGTAAAGAAATTCTCCATGTTATATGTAATTCATTTCATTAATCAAATCCTGATGTATTAGGACTATCAAAAAACAAAATGTATCAAAACAAAGCAGCATAGGTAAAGCATAACTATATGAAATAAAATTTATAGTATCAGAAGACAAAAATGAAGCAAAACAGGAATTTATGAATAGTTGCATTTGATAATTTTGCTCATTATCTCTTTGAAAAATGTGATTAAAGGGAAGTCCACCCTGATATAAAGTTGGCTTTAAAAGAAGCAGAAAAATTAAAGAAATAGATCAATGAAGGTTTGAGCAAAATCCGATAAGAAATAGAAAGTTATGAATTTTTGAAGTTGTAATCAATCAAACACAAGTTGGCAATTCTGTGACGTATCTTGCGAGCTCCTCTCCAATTTAGCCTATCCCAAAAAATCATTAACTTCCGTCTTCTCTAAAGAAAATATTCTATCATACATGCACCTTAGATATAGTCATTGCTCATATGTTTTTACACCAAATCTGTACCCTTTCAAGACAATTGACCACATTTTGTGGTTTGGCTCAATAACTTTTAATTCAGAGCCCTAAAAAATATACCAGACTCATGAGTAGAAAGAGCAAAAATTTCTGCACACACTGTGTTCATTTTTGTTGCATGATTAAATTGCATTTGATGCTAGGAATTTCAGAAAGTCGTATAAGCTTTAAAATCCTTAAATTGGCAACACATGGAGAGGTTCAAAATCATTGTTTTTTATCAAAATTTGCACCTTTTTCAACTTTTCGCCAATTCTTTTAATCATGTATATTGTTCTCAAAGACATTACCCCTTATTACAATCTTGTAGTACTAAAAGAAAAATATCATTGTTGCCAATTTGCAGAACAAAATGTGATCAATTTAGCCCTGAAATAATTCCTGTCCTGAAAGGGTTAAAAGAATTCCTTCATCAAAAACTAAGAAAATAATTTATGAGATTTTCTTTTCATGAGCAAATGGGAGAGGAGCTTGCAAGATACATTACGGATTTGCCAATTTGTGTTTGATTGATTACAACTTCAAATATTCATAACTTTCTTATTTCTTATCAGATTTTGCTCAAAATTTCAATAATCTGTTTCTCTCATTTTTCTTCTTCATGGAGAGTGGCAAAGGTCGTTAGTGCCAGGCTGGGATCCGAACCCCATAACTTGTGATCTACAGTCCGGAGACTTAATCCACTTGACCACAACACCCCCACATCATCCATGAAAATAGATTTCTAGTATCTTTTACCTAGGAGATAATTATTTACAGAATATTAAAAATGTAATCTATAACATAAGCACAACTTGCATATACATGTAAACTACTAAAGTCTTCCTCATGAATTCATTCATTTTCAAAACAATACATAAACATGATTATCCTCAGAACAATAATTTGCAGCATAAGTATAGTCCTGTATTAAAAACATGTATTTGATTCTAGAAATCTCTATGAAGTCTCATTTACATGAAAATATTAACAAAAAACTCCAATAATTCGCACCCTGAGCATATGCCAAGTACTAGAATTTGGTGCTTACTGTAAATTCATCCTATTTCTCAGGAACAGTTTGGCAGAAGTACTGTGTAAAAAAGACCATTTAAACATAGAATAGATCCCATAACTGAGAAAATCTATGTCGAGATATTTAAAGTAAAAAGTTTTGGGGGTTCTAAATGAACAAAGTTTGAGAAAGTTTTATCTTTCACTTTACACCTGTTAACAGGTTTAATAAATTACTAACAAAATGAATCCAGTTTTACAACTAACGGGCCTAAGTGATAGGTTCTAATTCAATATCATGTAAGACCTAATTTTGCAGCTGTAACAGGCAAATGTTTTTGGCAGTATTTGGCAGTATTAGGCATTTCGGAGAGTAAAGGGAAACTGAAGGCATTTGTGTTGAAGTTAAAAACATCTCAATTCAGTTGGTAGAAAAGACCATCTACAAGGTAATATCGTGGAAACCCCCTAATTTTGCTGCTGTAACAGAGAAATGTTTGGGTAGTTCCAGGGAAAGGAAAACTACCCCCCCCTCCCCACACCCCCATGCCACAAACTTTTTGAGTAATAGTCCAGAATGAACCTTCAAAAGTTGAATGTGCACTTTTAGTGAGTTGTTTCGGAATGACATCGGTTATGAAGTACATTGCCCGGGAATAAATTTTGCAATGGAGGAGAATGATTTGGTTTCAGGTAGAAAAAAAGGAGTCATTCCGAGTCCAAACGAAACACTTAACACTCGGATTATTGGGCAAGATTTGCCATCCGCGGCATGTAAGGGGCTAAGGCAGTTGGTATTGAAGTAGATAACGTCTTATTTCAGTTGAGCGCTGACTGTTTCCTGGAGCTTGAACTTCTGGACCTTGCCAGTGACTGTCAACGGGAAGGCATCCAGGAAAACGACATGGCATGGGATCTTATAGTGAGAAATCTGGTTGAAGAACATAGAAGGTATTATCAATTAGCACCTAAAGTACAACAACACACTGAATTAAACTTCAAGATGCATAATTTAAAGTAAATTGGTAACTTTGTAGAGGTTTGATAAAACTGAATTAAACTTCAAGATGCATAATTTAAAGTAAATTGGTAACTTTGTAGAGGTTTGATAAAATCTGAGCTGCCTGGCCCTACATGCATGTATGTAATATGGTGCAAAAATGAAGCCCAGTAAAAAAAAAAAAAGCACTTGAAAATCATGTGCTTCACGAAAGTAAACATAATTATACAATTGACCGAAAATGCCAGACTCGTTCCCCCCCCCCCATAGACTGCAGTTTTAAACTAAAGCGTACCCCATTACAGTTTCATAAATGGCACTATTCAGTCATAGATATCTTAATAATAACATTGTATATTTGAAATCATTTCTATGTCTGGCTATTTATTTATCCTTCTGAACATCATTACACAAGACAGATATCAAAATTTAACAATTTATTACATCAAGCCTCCACAAAGTTATCAATTCCCTTTAAGCTGTCGTTTTTTCGCTGTTTTCTGGTGATCCAACATTTTCTCTGGTGATAATTGCTCCGGGCTTTATTCCATCAAAGATGTAGGGTTAGGGTTAGGATTAGGATTAGGATTAAGCATTGTGGTTGGTCCAGGGTTGAAGTTAGGAATTCAGTTGGTGTCGGTAATTGTCCCCGGTGCAGATGATGATGGGGCATGTGTCTTATAACCCCTACAATGTCTCACTGAACTGAATTTCCACAACTGGCCTGTGCCCCATGAAAAGCCAATTGGCATACCTCAAGTACACAACCCTAAAAATGTGCCCCTTTTAAAAAAAAATTTCTTCAAAATACACCTGAAAATGTGATGATTTTTAATTTTGTTTTTGCTTGTCAGGTTTTTTAAAAAGTACGTAGGCAATGGAAAAAATTATTTTTTTGGCTTGTCAGAGATTATTCCGTATTGTGCCCCCCCCCCCCCCCCTACAAAATCCTGGATCCATCCAGAGACTCACTTCTCCTTGGCAGAACTCTATGATGTCTTCTTGTGTGAGCTCTTCTGCTGCCTTCACTCGGATGCAAGCCACCACTTTCTCACCAAGTCTGTCATCTGGTATCCCAATCACCTACAAAGAGATGCAGAGACAGAGACAGAGAGAGAGCGAGTAACAGACAGAGGGACAGAGAGAGAGAGAGAGAGAGAAAGAGAGAGAGACAAAGGGGTAAAGAGAGACAGTGACAAAGACAGAGTGGTAGAGAAGTTGAGAGGTGAAGGGATAAAAGAAAGTAAGAACGAAAGAGATGAAAAGGTAGAGAGGGACAGAGAGACAGAAAGGGAGGGATAGATGGATAGAAAGAGAGAGACATAGGCACAGAAATGTAGGGACAGAGAAAGAGAAAGAGAGAGAAAGGAAGTGAGAGATGGAAAGGTACACACACAGGACCCACACACACACACACACACACACACACACACACAGAGAAAAATGTTGGGTTAGAGAGATAGAGGGAGAGAGATAGAGATAGAAATGGGTAACTGAAAGCAATTTATTTCTTACATGCTTTCAGCACTATCAAAATAGGAAATTCCATCTTTCTGTCATGGGGATGATACATTATTTTGTATAACAAACTGGAAATACAGGTGTACATGTATTGTACACCAACACACATACAACTATACTACATAACAATCTCATCTGATCTATTTACTAATTAACATTCACACCTTCCATCACGTGGGCAGCGAATCCCACCAAAGAACTTATAGAAAGAATGGCTACATTTTCTTCTGGAACCAGAACCATGTGACTTTATTGTCAAGTTTATCCCCATGAAATATATACTAAGATTGACATATTACAAGTGAAGTCTTCATACCTGAAATTTATGACCATTGCTCAAAATATTGCTGAAATACAAGGGGTACAATAAATTGTCATTTCCACAGAATCTAACATATACCTGTACATCTTCTACTTTGGGATGTGTATGGATGTATTTCTCGATCTCCACAGGATAGATGTTCCTGCCTCCACTGATGATAAGCTCCTTGATACGACCTTCAATACGAACGTACCCATCCTCATCCATTGTGACCATATCACTGCCCGAAAGAAACCAACAAAAATAAACAGTATTCTATTTTTTTCTTGGTGGCTTTGAATTGCTCACTATAATGACTATAATATGTTATTGGTTTAAATATATATTCTATTTCTTGTCACTTTTTTATTTTTTATTTATTAATTTAAAAAAAAATTTTTGTAGTGTACCAATCATTGTTGATGACATGTAAATATTTTGATTTTTTCTTTTGATTTAATAAAACATTCAACAAAACATAAATATTAATACTACAGTGAAACATGCATAATCCACTTAAGAAGGGAGACAAGAAAAGTGTTTTTTATGGGCTGGTGGTATATACACATTTCCATAAGACACTGTTCAAGGGGAAACATAAAAAAATGTGATCTTTATAGAGAGGTAGTCTTTATATACAGTGGTTGCTAAAAACAGGTAAGGCTGAGTTCTGTTTTTGTATAGCAAATATCATAGATGTCTCTATGAGCTTCTAAAGTGCTATGGATTTCATCATCTTGGATGGCCTTTATTAGCTCTAGCAACCATTTTCAGTGCACAAAGCATTTCAAGGAATAAATCATACCTTATACTACTCCTGGGTAAAGAGACACAAATGTAGATAAAATGTGTCATTTAAGGACATACATTTATAGGCCTACTTGGCTGGGACAGATAGGATAGGAGGAAAATGTCAGTACTTTAGATGCTTAAATACATTTTACAAACAATATAATATGGGCATTCTCCATTACAAGAATATATGTACATATTTAAGGTACTTCTTCCCTTTTGCAGCCCTAAATTTTGAAGTTGTGCGAGTACGCAATAAATTACAAAAAAACTATAATTGGAAAACTTGTGCGGATGTGAAAAGGATTATAATTTGCTTTTAAGTAACAACAATTTGGTAACATTTTATTTTTTTCCATAATTCCATAATTTTTTAAAATTACTTTTTGACCGTTATTACATATGTACTTGCCTTGATCTCTGAATAGCTCCCTCTGCAACAAAAGTAAGATTTTCATTTCTTACAAAGGAGTTATAGAAATTGTGACCTTGAAATTTCATTGTCAGTACCTACAGGATATCTACAAGTACTAAACTACCTGTGCAAAGTTTTGCGAAATTTTGTCTGCAAAAGGGAGCAACATAAAATAAATCAACAAACAGTTAAAAGCCGTTCGTTGATTTATTTTTCATTTACATTACTTCCATAAACTATTATGGGAATGAATTACCCTGTATGGAACCAATTTGTGGCATCAACACTGGCCTTTGTTGCCTCTTCATTCTCCCAGTAACCAGTCATGTTAGCATACCCACGAACACAGAGCTCCCCTGGGACACCGACAGGGACAAGAAGACCCGTCTGGGGGTCCACTACCTTGCCCTATGGAAGGAGAAGAAGAGTAAGTGAAAAGAGAGCAAAACTGAGAGTGAGAGAGATCATTATATAATTGAAAGAAGTATATACACACATATATACATGCATGCAACCATCCTCACACACTCCCACTCACCTGCACATGCACACACACACACACCACCACAGATGGAAAGACAAAAACTGCACACACTATCTCTCTCTAGTCTCCTTCCCTCACACACACACACACACACACGCACACCCAGTCTTTTTTGCCTTTACTCTCGAGGACAGCTATTGTTCCTCTATTATTCTCCTGTCCTCGGAAAGCTGACGGAATAAGGCTCAAATCTATTGTTTGGCGTCCGAGGACTATTGTTCAACTTCCGAGGACTATTGTTCTCAGGAATTTTTCTTTGTTCACCGTCCTCGCTCATACGGCTATACCTGTCCACACGCACACACACACACACATCCTCACACACTCCCACTCACATGCACATGCATAAACACACACCACCACCACAGATGGAAGACAAACATGCACATACTCTCACACACGTACTATCTCTCTCTCTCTCGATCTCCCTCAAACACACACACACACACACACACACCCACACATGTACACAGAAGGAAGAAAGAAAAAAAAACAGACAAAGAGAGACAAAGTGTAAAGACAGGCACAAATAGACAGAGATACAGGAGGAGAGAGACAGAAAAGACAGAGATACAGGGGAGAGAGAGAGAGATAGGTATTAAAACAGACAAGAGAGACAGACAGAGAGCAACAAGAGACAGAAAGATGGGCAGACACCGACAGACAAAGACAATTAAGACAGGAAATGAGAGAAAGGGAGATAGAGAAAGCATGTAGACTGACAGAATGAGGTTCAAGCAATATAAGAGAACAGAGACGGACAGAGAGGAAGGCAGATGCACCATTTTTACAGACAGCGACTGCAGCTAGGCCAGTTGCGACTAGGGTTGCTTAAAGTGTACAAGGTGTTCACGAATGTTGCTAAGAAATTTTGTTGTGCCAAAAAAATTAAAGAGGTTTGAAATTTTTGTCATGCAATTCAATCATAATTGGTCCTCATCCTCCAGCATCCTCCCACATGCTGCCACAAATACTTCACACATTGACACGCAAGATGCGTGAAAACCATGTGAAAACCAAACTGCGTGCAAGTACATGTGTATAAATGGGGCATAAGGGAGGTACATGTAAGTAATTTTAGGATTACACATAGAGAGTAGAGAGCAGAAAAGGGAGAGGGATTTTTCGTGAAAAATCTGTTTGTACATTGTGTGGACACGTACACAAGAGTAAGAAAAGAACCATAGTATTCCATATATAGCACACATGAAAACATAAATCTACACTATACCTCCATATGCTGGCAGAGTCTTCCAATAGTATTACATTTCTTGTCTTCAGAGTCCTCCTCATCAACCATACAAATCAATGGTCCAGCTTCAGTTAAACCATATCCAACCTGTCAGAATCAATAAATGTGTTAACATGCATAGGAAGGTTATGAAGGGGGCTTCTGAACTAACAAATTCCCTTGGCAAATCCATAATTACCTATTGTCATCTGCAGTAAATATAATGCATTTTCATGCAAACACTAATTGTCTACAAATTTACAATAAAAATCAGGATCTTTTTCTTCCTTTTTTAAAAAACCCTTTTCAGCAATATTTTAGATATAACATGTGAAAAAAGGAAACATTCAAAAGAGAATCACAGGTAAAAGAGTGAATAAGAAGCTTACAAAAAAGTAAATGTTTCTCTTCTTTCAAAACATTCAATTATCATTGTTCTCTTTTGCATAAAATGATAATTTTCACAGTTGCCACACTTTATATACCAAATTGAAACAAATCAGGATGAGTATCACAATATACTATTAAAGCAACATGTATATAAGCTACATGTTTGATGACTATATCATGATGATGATGATGTTAATAATGTTCACTATGTTGATGATGATGATGACTATGTTGATGATGATGCTAATGATGACGATGTTGATGATGATGATGATTACGATGATCTTAATGACTATGAGTATGATGATGATGATGATAATGATGATGATGATGATGACAATGTTGATGATGTTGAAGAAGATGATGATGATAATGATGAAGATGACCATGATGGAAATGACAACTGTTCTGATGAAGCTATGATGATGACAATAATGACTATGATGATCACGATGGTGAAAATTAATATTTAAAAAAACGAAAATATTGATGATGATAATGATGATGAAAATAATGACTATGATGATCATGATGGTGAAAATTAATATTTAAAAAAACGAAAATATTGATGATGATAATGATGATGACAATAATGACTATGATGATCATGATGGTGAAAATTAATATTTAAAAAAACGAAAATATTGATGATGATAATGATGATGACAATAATGACTATGATGATCATGATGGTGAAAATTAATATTTAAAAAAACGAAAATATTGATGATGATAATGATGATGACAATAATGACTATGATGATCATGATGGTGAAAATTAATATTTAAAAAAACGAAAATATTGATGATGATAATGATGATGACAATAATGACTATGATGATCATGATGGTGAAAATTAATATTTAAAAAAACGAAAATATTGATGATGATAATGATGATGACAATAAGGACTATGATGATGATCATGAATGATGATAATAATGTTGACGATGATGGTGAAAATGATGATTATAATACCTACAGCAAGATAGTTCATGCCCATGCCCTTAGTAATTTTTCTGATAAGTTCCGGTGTGCATGGTGCTCCTCCTATAATACCACATTGGATACTGCTCACATCTATGTCCTTGAAGGATGGTTGGCTCATCATATCAATGAACATAGTCGGTGTGCCGTAGATGAATGTACATCTTGTGTCACAAAAGATATATCAAAAATAATATGAGTTTACATGTCAACCAGTCATCATAATAACTTGTCTTTAATTAAGCTATGTTTGTGTAGTACATGTACATCTTTAAGAAAAGGCACACTATGTCTCTGGATAAAGCTTTTAAAGCAACTTCTTACGGTACATCTGATGAGCATAAAACATTCCAACAGCGATTGTTTCAGAGATTGTTCATATTCTATCATTTTTTGTAAGGAAGTGATGCTCACATTTTGAGTTTTATGTAGTAGTGCAAGGCAGCTACATGTACACAAACCATTAAAAAAACGTTTTTAAAATGATAGAAATTAACAAGACCCTTTTACATATAATATGGTATATTTAAGATGCCTTTGTGAGAAATTATGAATTTCTCCATCCTATTCTTCCTATTCAAAGAATTCCATTATTGACAGTTTTGATATCAATATAGTTTTTGGATTACATTTTCATATAAGTTATATTAATGAATTAAAAAAATTATGCACACATTGCCTTAAGACATGACTGTTTTTTTTTCCTAATTGAGTAAAATAAGTAGATGCATAAACTTTTTCTTCTTCTCTCTCTCTTTTTCTTTCTTTCTTTCTTTCTCTCTCTCTCTCTCTCTCTCTCTCTCTCTCTCTCTCTCTACCTCTCATCCTGGATAGCTTGCAGGGTAGCTAAGGGTTCATAGCCAGAGGTAGGGTAGACATTGGTGACGCCGTGTGTGATGCCAATGATTGGCCCTCCGACCGATGCAAAGATGTGGTAGAGGGGTATAGGTAGGCACATTTTATGCTCCTATTTAGAAGAAAAAGAATATAATAAAAATGATGAGCTTTTCTTGCTTACCTTTATTATATTTCATCACAAAATATATATGTTTAACTTAACAATGCATGTGATAAATCCAAATTATCTCTTGGAGCAAAATCAGTTGGAATCGTTGCACATTTCAAGTTAGATTTTACAGTTAGTCCTCTAACCAATGCAAAAAATCTGATGAAAACCTGTTGGGAATTTTATTTGAGAGAAGCCATTGCTTATCAAAATTGTATTACCTATATTTTATGTTCCTACCTAGTATTCCTAGGATAATACATTATTCTCATTGGGGACAGGAGATCATGCCCTTCCCCAAAATTATGAAGACTAAAAACCTCCACGGTCGCTAGTCGCGTCCCCCCGGCCTTGAAAAGAAATCGCCACCCCTGATAACAGCAAATAATGAACTATCATTTATTCCTACTTACTGCCTTATAATATTCAACCTTTTTCACAAATTAATGCTTCAACAGCCTTTTGGGAATTGACTCTTGATACTGCATTATTGTGGTAAAATATTACAATGTAGCAGTCAGTGTGGTAGTCAATTTTTCTTCATACTACCTTCAGCTGGTTAATTACATCTATACTGCCTTATGGTGGCCAAACCTTTTTTTTTAATACTGTCTTATTATGATATTACACTGTTTCTACTTACACCTTTATCATAGTCAACTCTGCAGCCTATGTGGTAGCCATTGTTGACCAGTCTGTGATGAGTCATGGTTGCTCCTTTAGGACTTCCAGTAGTACCCTAAAGATGTAAGTTACACTATATTTCATTTACATATGCATATGACATGATACGATTTGTTATTGATATGCTGGTATTCATATTTGTGAACTGACTGTGCATGGAGAAGTAGTATTGGTAGTAGCATTAGTAGTAGTAGTAGACTTTACTGGTTAATTTGTGGGGTGGTATTTCTAAAGTTGGTGAATGGAATGAAAATTACTTGAGAACTGTCAGTTGCAAAATTGAAGTACACTTTCATTGAACAAAAAAAAAAATCTTCTTTATAAATCTGATATAAGGTAAATTATACAAGGAGTGGTGTCAAATTCCAATTGAAAGTACACAAGATAATCTGATTTCAAAACTGAATAAGTTCCTTCCTTTGGTGAATATTCCTGAAACTTTCATGGATCTGATTCTCTCATCAGTGGCTTAACAATGGGAGGGGTAGGGTAGGGGAAATCGTTGTTCACCTAACCCCGTCCCCCTCAATAAAATGGTCCCTAAAAATAAAAAATAATGAAAGAAAGTGAATGAAAGGGTGTGGGAAGGCATCATAAAAGAGGAAAATGATTGCACATCCATTTGACTGCATAGTTCTTTTGTACTTCATTCACCAATAAGACTGGTGCACCTCCCCCCCCCACGACACCAACATCTCATTAATGGCTGGACCCATGCCTATTGCCTCTCATAGTTCTGCTTTTTATTAAAGTCTACTTGATTACAGGGAGGGCTTTCCCATTAAAATTAAGTATTCTTACAGAGGTGAACATGACGCAGATTGGATCATCAAACTGAACTGTCTTTACAAAGCCTTCAACCATGACTTTGTGCTCGCTGGTTCCCATATCGATGACATCATCAAACATGTAAGCACCAGGGAAATCCCCTTTCCCGAGCATGATGATGGATTCTAGCATGGGCAATCTGTTTTAAAAACATAGAGAATGGCAATGAAATTAAAGGAACAAGAATTATTTTGCATCAATCATTTAAGTAATAACCCTTGCAAGAAGCATGCATACCTAATTCACAAGAATTGATTAAGTCCGTTACAACTTTGCCACTTTACCCAACAGTAGTCTCCATCAACCTTCTTTTTTTACTTCATTCTCATATTCAACTCTGAATAGGTGGAGCTTGACACTAAATAATTGACTGATTACAATATTGATTAGGATAAAAATCATTTTACAGTATGCTTAACTCTCATCCTGCATTTCTGTTTATTTAATGCGACATAAATGATGACCATCAGTTGATCACAGCAAATGCATAGTGTCTTCATTCTCTTCTTCATTCACTCACTATAAGCTTTTGAGAAACACTATAAGCATTTGACGCAGCTTCTATCTTCAATCATGTTCATTGCACAACAGTCCTGTTTAATTCCCTGTGGACCAAGGGCAACGTACTGATTTTATCTTAAATCAAATTAACCCCTAAAATTGTTATACACTGTATAAAGCTTATAATTTACTTGACATTTGTTAGATGTAACTAAACATATTACTTGTCACTCCTTAGTCTCCCTGGGGCTGAGGTTGCTAGTTCAGGACACACTGTAGATAGCATCTCATAATAATTCTGGGTCTTGTAGTTCTGAGCTGAGACAATTACCTTCACACCAGCCTATGAGAGATCATTAGTAAAGCATAATTTAATACACATAGTAAAAACCCTAAAAAAGCCAACACTGACATTGAAGATAGAAACACCAAGCCATCAATACAATTGTATGGGTTCATATCCCACCATTGCCACCGTGTCAGTAATGTAAGAGTCACAAGTCATATTGATGACATGGGTTCATATCACACTGCTACCACCATGTCAGTATTGTAAGAGTCACCAGTCATTTTGATGACATGGGTACATATCCCACTGCTGCCACTACATTAATAATGGAAGAGTCATCAGCCATTTCTAAGGCATGAGTTTGTATCAGACCACTGCCATAATGTCATTAATGTAAGAGTCACCAGTCATATTGATGACATGGATTTATATCACACTGCTGCCTCCATGTCAGTAATTAAAGAGTCACCAGTCATTTTGATGGCATGGGTTCATATCCTATGGCTGCCAGTAGGTCAGTAATGTAAGAGTCATCAGTCTTTTTGAAGGCATGGTTTCTTATCCCACTGCTGCCATCACATCAGTAATGCAAGAGTCATTACTCATTTTCATGGAACAAATTTTTATCTTACTGCTACCGCCAGTTCAGTAGTGCAAGAGTCACCAGTCATTTTGAGGGCATGGATCCGTATCCCACTGTTGCCACCATGTCAATTCACTTTGAATATGACATCTTAAGTAGGTCATAACATGACCCAGTGGTGTGAACTGATTTCACACAGATCAAATGATTAGAGACTCAATCTTCATCTAAACCTCTCAAAAAAAGTTCTGCAATTTAGGTTTGAGCATTCACATCTCTCTTGCTACTATATCATCATACCTGAATTTAGTATCATTGATATGCCGTTTTATTCCCCTTTACAATGATGCCCCCATTTGTAGTGATTATGTTATTATGCAATGTGCAGTACACCTGAATATGGCACCAGGTCAAAAGTGAAATGTTGCAAAATGCATTGTCTGGATCTGTTTCTGAGTGATGTTGAGGTGATCATTCATGAATGCAATGCTTTTTTTTTTTCTTTTTTTTCTTTTTTTTTTTGGCAGATGAAATGTGCTTTAAGTCTGTATGGAACTCAAACACAGTGATAATCCCACTATCATTTAATTAAACACATTCCATCTTACAAACAAAAGGTGAAAACACCATTTAACTTCATGATTGACCCCATCAACGTTATTCAAAACAAATGAAGAATTTTTTTTGGCAATAACAATGCATTTTGCAACATCTCACTTTTGACTTGTGTTTTGATCAGTCGATTAAAACATACTTCATCTTCCAAACAAAAGAAGAAGCATCACTGCATTCATGAATAACCACCGCAACCTAACTTCAAAAACACAAATTCATCCTCCAAACATGATAAAAAAAAAGAATTCACTGGTGACAATAACAATGCATTTTGCAACACTTCACTTTCAATTTGGCCCTGTATTCAGGTGTACTGCACATTTCTTGATTAAATAACCAGCACAAATGGGGCATCATTGGAAATGGGAATAAACATGCTTTTCAATGTTACCTAATTCAAGTATGATAATATAGTAACAAGAGAGATATAAATGCTGAAACTTGATTTGCAGAATTATTTTTGAGGGGTTTATGTTATCCAGTGCTTTGTATATACAGAGATCATACATCTAAATAAACATTTTGAGGAAAACAATGAACATTTTGAGATAAACTGCAATGGGTAGGTCACATTTGTTCCATTACAATAACGATAACGAGATTTTTTATCAAAGGTACACCCTAGAGCTACCCTACTATTAAAAGACACAACCAAACTCACATGTACACACCATATAGTAGGGTGTACCTTTAATTGAAAATCTTGTTAACGCTTATTGTATCGTTATCGGACAAATGTGACCAACCCTTCAGAATTAGTTCCTACATGTTCAGATGCATCCCAATTCCTTAATAAAATTATATAAACATCTGCAGTTCCGATGACCATGGGTCCACAAGACTCAGATTTAAATTCAAGGGTAAGACTAAAAGAGGCAAAAGAGGTGTGTTTTAAGTGAAGATTCATAATTCACAAAAGTGGGTGCCTGTTGAATGAAATGGGAGTTACATTACAGTCCCTGGATGAAACTTACCTTTAGTAAAGTGTAGTAGAGCTCATTAGGTCTGTAGGCTAGGTTGATAGTGACCAGAATGGCTCCAATCCTAGCAGCAGCAAACTGGGTTAGGACCCATTCGGATGTGTTGGAATCCCAGATCCCAATACGGTCTCCTTTTCCTAGACCAATGGCCAAGAATCCAGCCGCCAAACGGTCAACCTGAAATGAAGCAGTCAGCCAGATACATGTATATCATATTCCTTTTCATTCTTCTTAAAATTGGGGTTAAAAACAAAATTAAGTTCTTTTGAATAGACTAATGTTTAAATTCAATCTTTTTCACCAAAGCAATTAAAAAGAATACCTATATACATGTAGTACAGTGATAATTACTAATGCAAAGAATAGGACACTGCTACAAGAAAAATAAACAAGTTGTCTGGTATATACAGTGTACATATTGCAGCCAGTCAAACTGTAACTGCTAGCAAATTTTCAAAAATTTGAAATGGTCAGTAGTTTCCTGTGTGAAAACTTTGGAAGTATGCTTTGTATTTTGATTACCCGGTAACTATTATTTCCTTAATTTATCAAAGATATGAAACTGTCATTTTGCATTTTTATTTATTCTGTTCCTAAACTCTCAAGAAGCATGCTTCATATATTAATAAAATAAAATTTTATCAAATTATCATATTATCACATGTGGGTATAAACTATTTAAGAAAGCACACTGCATTTTTACAAGATACTGTTCTATCAGAGAATCAGAGATTTGAAATGGTCTATTTTTGTATCTAGTGTATATTTATGGAATCACACTGTATATTTTCATAAGATACTACTCTATCTCATTATCAAAGATTTGAAATGGTCTATTTTTGTATATTGTGAACTACTCATAAGAGCACATTGTGTACTTTGATAAGATATTACTTGATCAAAGTCTCAAATATTCTAAATGGTCTATTTTTGGCACCATGTGAACTATTTATGGCACTCAAGCTTTTTATTTTGATAAGACAGTGTTTATATAGTCTACTCGGACAGTTTATATTGATACAGTTGATAAAATCATTTGAACTTCAGATGAAGAGATCTTCTCATTTAAGAATTCACCATGAAAATAGATATTCACATTTTGAAGAAACAAAAAATTTACTTCTTTTAACTTTTGTTACACATACAATATACATATTCAATAATCATTCTTTTTTTTTTATCAAGAATGGCTATTTTTATTATCCTCAAGCATGTTATCAATTTTTAAAATTAAATACATGTATATTGAAAATTCTTATCACATTTGATAATAAATAATGGTGCTTATTAAATGAATAACTGATAAAGGTCGATGAACCTGTTCTCTGAACTGGCTGAATGTCAGCCGGACACCTTCCTCCACAAAGACGAAAGCTTCATGGTCCGGTTTCTGTTCCGCCATGTCGTCCATGCACTGTCCCAGAGTCTTACCCAAGAGAAGCGGTGTTCCACGACCTTGAGCATAGCTCATGGTCAACTTGGGGGATGGGGCACCATCTTGCACCCCTCTGGTTCCTGATGATGAGGAGAGGGAGGAGGAGGTAGAAAAGAAATGTAATGAGGATGATAATGAGGATGAGGATGAGGATGGAGGAGGTGATAAGATAGAAGAAGAGGAAGATGAAGAAGCCTTAGAAAGGAATGACTTGTTAGGAATATGTTTGAATGAAGAATGTATGTATCTCTGGAATCCTCTATGGTATGTTGGTGATGTTTGGGATGTTGGATGACGTGATGTGTGACAGCTGCGAGCAATTTGTCCCTGGCTTGATAATGTGGTCCGAAACCTAAAAATTTAGAACAGAGAGAAAATTATTTAGGCACAGCACATATCAAAACTTGAAAAATTATTGGTGCTTTTGTAATACAGCTAACAAAACTTATTAAAGTTGGAGAAGAAGTTAATCGGACAATATTTACATGTACGTCTATTAACATAATACGCATTATCAATGAAATGAGATGTTCTAATAATTCACGCCTCTGTAACGTTTTGTATTGTTCAAGTATCATCCTATATCTAACGTAGTCATCATTATAATAGATAACATTGGTGTAGTGCATGATAAATGTACTTTTGTTTAGGCACAACAAAGATTAAAATTGGGAATATAATTTCTGCTTTAGTACTACAGCTAACCAAACTTATAAAAGTTTAAATACAAGTTGACTGATAGTCTTAATGTCTATTTAAATACATGTACATGTACATCCCTTTTTATGCAGTATTGTCGAAAAATGTTCCAATAATTCATACCTTCGTGACATTTTGTAACGTACAAGATTCTTTGTACATCTAATGTAGTCATTATCGGTAAATATTTGTCTAGTGCATAACAATAACACTAATGCTTTTAAGCTCTTTACATATAATCATACTACAGACCAGATATCGACTGAAATGTCGAAGCAGTACAGAAAACTCACGTGCATTATAATAATATAATGATAATAATAATGGTTTATAAAGTGCAGAAACTATGTATATATATTCTACTGCGCTGCAAGAGCTCCTGATGTGCTTATAACTATGGTGAGTACTTAAATGAAAAGATATGCTTTTAGTTTTGATTTGAAGGTATTTACAGTTGGTGATTTCCTGATTTCTAACGGTAAGTTGTTCCACAGTTTGGGGGCTGCGCAGACAAATGCTCGACCTCCTAAGGTTATTTTTGTTTTATATGATGGAGTTTGCAGTAGTAAAGTATCTTGAGAACTGCGCAGGTTGTGGGTATGTTTATTTATTTATTTATTTATTTATTTTGTTTTATTTATTTTATACTGCAGGGTTGGCCTGTTCAGTTTTATAAAACTGCTTTACAAAGGCGCCCTGCAGTTTAACAAACATCATTCTACATGAAGATGCAAAATACATAACAATTAGGTAACATTATAAACTACTAACAACAAATATTGAGAGTGGATAAATGGTAATCTAAAAGATAGATACATGGATAGCACTATTACAATTCTATTGCATCAAGATGTAAGGCTTTGCATAGTTTTTTAAATGTAAACAGGGATGTACAAGTCTGAACATTTACAGGGAGTCCGTTAAACAAACTGGCCCCGACATATGCAAAGGATTTTCTTTTACATTCTGTCCTAGCGTGGGGAAGTTGGAGGGGGCATTTTAAAGAATAACGTGTCCTATAATTTACGGTTCATTTACATATCAATGATTCTAGATAAGTCGGTATTAGATTATTTAGTATTTTAAAAACAAGAACACAATATTGATATTTCATACGCTGTTCAACTGACTGCCATTTCAGTGTGTGTAACAAGGAACGTTGCGATGTATAATAATCTTTATTCAAAATCATTCTGGCATATTTATTTTGGAGTTTTTGTATCTTATCCATATGGATTTTTGCACAGCTTCCCCAAGATGTACCACAGTAATCAATATAAGGTAGAATCATAGCAAAATACAGATTCTTCATAATTTTAAATGACAGTAAATGCTTAATCCTCCGTATACAACCTATTGCCCGAGATATTTTACAAACAATAGTAGAAACATGTTCACACCAAGTCAAACCGGAGTCGAGCATAACACCCAAGTATTTGATCTTCTTTACATTTTCTAAAGGTAAGTTTCTGAATTTTATTGACAAAACATCATCTCCCAGTTTTTTCTTATGACCAAATGCCATGACCTTCGTCTTTCGTGGGTGTAAATGCATATTATTCAAGTCTAACCATCTGCATATTGTATCGAAATCATCTTGCAAGTATTTCTGTACATCCTTTATTGTTTCACTATGATTAAAAATGGCTGTATCATCAGCATAAAGAGACATTTTAGAATTGAAATGCAAATTTACATTACACATGTCATTAATAAAAAGACAAAATATCAGCGGACCTAATATAGATCCCTGCGGGACACCTGATTTTATCTTCAAACATTCACTAGAGCAATTATTAACTGTAACAAATTGTCTCCTGTCTGTTAAATATGATTCCATCCAGTCGTATTCTTTCCCTTTAATACCATAGAACTTAAGCTTTGCAAGAATAAAATTGTGTGGAATAACATCAAAAGCTTTGCGTAGATCTAAGAAAATACCTCCAATAACATGTTTTTGGTCCAGTTTATCACACAAATAATCAGTAATTTCAGTTAAACATGTAGCAGTTGAATAAGATGGTCTGAACCCTGATTGACAATTGGCAAGGAGTTTATTAACGTTTAAGTATGTATACAGTTGATCATGTATTGCTCTCTCCAATATTTTGGACAAGGCAGGGAGCACAGAAATCGGTCTAAAATTATCAATATCAAAAGATCCCCCTTTATGTATTGGAGTAATTCGTGCTGTTTTAAAATCTTTTGGAATAATACTAGCTTTATATCAAATGCCAAGTGAAAAACACATAAACAAAATGCAATCACCTAGCTTGAATTTGTAATTCAAGCAACAAAGAAGTGTGGTACATTGATAGTAAGGTTTAGATCTACATTGTACATGCTTTGAGGGACAGAGTTGGATCTTCCTCTAGGTTGTATAAAAACCTAGGACTAGGAGGATACAGGATGAATTGTCGGCCCATTACTGCTGTACAAAATGAAGATACATACCCTCCCACTCTGAGGTTTGGCTCAGAAAGATGGTTCTGGCGGTGGATGTGGGAATGGATGCTGCACAACATTGCTAGATCCCTTTGAAGGCATCCACTTTCCACAGTGGGCCAGTGCAGACCTAGCTTCAGCATGGCTGGCTTATTGCTGATCCAGCTGTAGCTCCCAGAAACAAACCTCGCACTCCTCGTTGGTACCAACATGCTGTTCTTCATACACTGTAGAAACATATTTGGCAGCTATCAACCCAAAGCACCACTTCTACTCCAAAAAAATTTCTGATTTGAGAAGCCAAGTATTATCAAGTACCTCTATGACTCAAAAAGAGATTGCTGATTACAGAACGTAAGTCAGCCAGATAGTCCACATGCAAAAGTTTACCACTACTAGTAACTGAAAGAGATTTCTAATTTGAGAAAATTGCAGAGGCCAGATACATAGTTTACAGGACAATTGTTTGTCTCTGTGTTATTTGTCCTAGCTTTGTTTGCAATCAAATACAAATATGGATGGCCTAGACTTTGGCCCAGGATATGGCAGGTCGAAATCACAAGATATAACAAGGACAGGCCAAGGAAGAATAAGGCTTCTGGTGAAGCTAATTTGACCTACATATACATGTACATACAATCACATCAGTACAACATAGTATGTTTACACATGAATGTAAACAAAAAAATCTAAGTGACCTTTGACCATTTCTTCTTTTCAATTAGACCAAAAGCTTCAATCTATCTGTATCATAGGTTGTTCCAGTGAGACTACGTCCGGCTCCACTGACCTCTGCACATGGGGAAGGTTGACAAATATCAGTTTTAATAAATGATTCCCCATGACAGATGGTTATTTCTGTCTTCATTTATTAGCAGGATTTTATGTGGGTAACTTGGCAATCTTTATCCTACAAGAAAACATGTAGTGTTGTTTTTTATAAAAATAGCTTATAACTGGAATCTGGTAAAGTTCTGTTTGCCAAACTTGATACAGCATAGGACAGGACACAAGAAACATCTTGGAAACTAACACTTGACTTTTCTCAGACAAGTGTTTGTTTTTATGAAGTCTATAATGACGAAACTTCAAGGGGAAGTCCAGTCCAAGAATTACTTGGTTTTGATAGAAGCAGAAAAATCAGACCAACAGATATAAAAGTTTTGAGGAAAATTAGACAACTAATAAGAAAGTTATGAATTTTTCAGTGGCATGAAATACTAGGGAAAACAATGAAAATCAATAGACCAATGAATTGGCAACTCAGTCATGAGTTTGAGCGTCATTGGGTCACAACTCAGCAATTATTTTGTTTATATTCATAATACAAATTGTAAATTTTTGTCCAAGAATATGATTTCCTCATGACTTGAACCAACTTATATTTTTTTTATATGCGTTTGCATGTATACACTAATACAGAGGAAATAATTATCTGTAAATATATAATTTTTATTAGATATACATGTACATGAAAATTGAGTGATTATGAAAATGTAATAATTTCATAACAGTCTCAATATTTTGGGGTTCGTAAAATATTTTTTACAGGTTTATTCATATAACAAAATATTTTAAAACATATTACTATAGATATACCTTGGTTCTATATGTGACAAAAATTGAGAATTTGTAGTATCAATATAAACAAAATAATTGGTGAGTTGTGACCCAATGATGTGTTAAATGAGTACCGGCAGGAAGGAATTCTTTGAAATCGGTAGCCTAGCTAGAGCCAGGGTAATATTGATGCAGCTTGAGCACCTTGCAAAGGTGTATATGAGCACTTTATAAATATCCAATATTATTATTATTATTATTATTACAAGGCTGTCAACCCTCCCGCATTTGGAGGGAGTATCACGCCACGACGCTAATTCTCCCGCCGTCCTTCCAGCGTCAAAGCGGGAGACTCCCGCCATGACGCCCTTCCTCCCGCTTGCCTGCCAAGCATGTAAATCTCCCGCTTTATGAAAAAAACCTCCCTCCAAACGTGTAAAATGATAGCTTGTCAGAGATTTTTGGACTTCAAAAGAGACCCCCAAAATTGGAGGGCAGGCAAGAGAAAAAAAATCACGAATCTCCCTCCAAGCAGTTCCCCAAAGTTGACAGCCCTGATTATTATCATTAGTTGTCTAGGAGCTGATGTGTAGTAGGCTGGGGCTAAACGTACAGGGGGTACTTGTATTTGTCCTAGAATAAATTTCTAAAGTGTTTGTCATCTTGATCTGTGAAAGTACACATATACACATACATGTAAATTCTTTGCTACAACCTTTAAAAAACTGTATTCACACATTTCTAACTAAAAAAATACAAAAGGTGTCCTATATTATTAGGCCCATACTTGTAATTTTGTCAAAGCTACAAACATGCAAATCAATACAAAATTATGATTTAATCATGAAGATTTATTCAAGGCATACATGTACAGGTCTATAATAATACATGTATACTGAACAATATGTATCAAAATCATTAAGCAATGTCATTAGAGATAAATTTTCTGTGTTTTGACATATTTAGTTGGAATGCTTACAAGTCAATTACTGAAGTAGTTTATATCAAAACATTTTCAGTTTTAACAAAATCTTACAAGAAATAAACAAATCTGATGGAAAATAATTATTCTCATTATGTAATTTCACAAATATTTGAAATGCTTTATCTCCTTAAGAAATTAATTCAGTTCATACAGTATTGACAATGACTATAAATATTGTGTGAATTATTGCATAACAGATTTTGATTTGTGTTATGAACTTTAGGGTTTAACACTTTATTTCAGCACATTAATCATAATTGACCTGCAAATTCATATTAAAATATTAAAACCAATGTTCATATCATAATTTCTTTTACACAATTTCACATACATGTAACATATCATTTTCATGCACCTATTTACAAAGCACCAAGAGGACAGCGTGTACCTACACATTGCTAAACTTTTAGAGAGTACTTTTTAATCTTCATTTTTTAATACAGAATATCTATCGATCATAACAAAGGGTATACTCTGTAATTTGTTCAACAATTATCCGTATTTCCTTATTCAACAAAAACAACTGAAATCATAACATTTTATCCGTGAGAATCACAAGATTAGTATTTGAAGTAAAATCCACAATTTAAATTATCTTTTAGAAAATCTTAATGAGGGGGGGGGGGCAAATAGCAAATGCCACTTTAAAGCCACAAAGTATCATCTGCCAAGAGGGTGTTAAAGCATAGGAGTTAATGCCCTTCTGGCTCTCAGATGATGATATACAAAATAATCATTTTACATCTGGCTCCCCTTAACCCTTACTGTACTGGGCTATTTCAAGCACCTCTCTGAGGAGGGGGGGGGGCCTCCCCCCCCCCCCCCCCCCGATCTCGGCCGTGATATGACTTATCGCCACAAAATTTTGCACAGACCTTGAAAATCGCGTAAAGAAGACAAATCCATTGTTATTTTTATGTAAATCTTTATTTTTTCATCAAAAATTATAATTCATACAAATTTATGCATAAATACACATTTCCATTGATAATAAAGTAAAAAAAGGCCTTGGAAATAAAATTTTAATGCAAGAAGTTCTTTCTAAACCTTAAAAACATTACATAAGAACAAATTTTGGAACTGATTTCAATTCTTATGTATTCTATTGTTTTACAAATTTCTTACGTATTTCTTTGGTTTTCAACTTTAACTTTTTTATTGTTTTTTTAAGTCTGCTGTTTCAGAATGTTATCTGAACCAATATTCAGTTAAAATAAATGATAATTACAGCTTAAAGAAGAAATTATAGGTGATAAAGGAGAAACATGAGGAAATGCAGTTTCCTATTCATTTTGTACACAAAAGTCAGAAAATCTCCATTTTCGGGCTGACATGAGGTCACAAAAGGACAAAAGGACTCAGTAATGGTATGACCGATTTTTGCAAACTTGGTGTCAAGACTTGAAAGAAAAAAGTCAGAAAGTGGTGTGGCGTGAAATGCAGCGGTTCAAAATGCACTGCAAAATTTGTCTGGGGGGCCTGGGAGGTCCCCCCCCCCCAGTACTGTAAGGGTTAAGGTTCTAATTTAATCCATCTGATGAACTACTTGTAGATATCAAAATACTAGTACAAATCAATCAAAGAGAAATAATGTTATACAAGAGCAGAGGCCGGTATTCTCGAAAGTGTTAAGACTGGCTTAACTTAGGCCACTGATTTATGGAAGGCCATTTGTCAACCCCTACCAACCCCTAAGTCCCGTATAAATTACTATACAAAATACAGAAACAAAATTATTTTCTGGCATAAAATGAGCTTAAGAAATCAATTCTATCATGAGGTTTTTGTATTTGCAGTTAGTTCCAGAACTAGAGAGAGTCTGGTGATTTTGTAGGATGAAAAGTGGGTGACATTTGGCTCTCCATAATTACTTTTTTTCTAATACCACAGATTTATCATTTCCTCAAGTCAAAAGTTATACAATAAATGGATGACATAAATGAAATTCAGATGTGTACTTGTATATCGAATTTCATTAACTTGCTCACTTGTACAAATGAAAAGGCACACCTTTACATCATGACATTACTAGGAATAAAAATAATATTTTCTATTGTAGTAGTTAATCACTTAACTCAATGAATACATTTAAAAGAAAACTCAAAACCTACTTAATCACAAGTGTTTGAAATTTTGAATTCTTGATTTTACTTCCTTGTATTGTCCTGTGTTGGGTTTGTGCGGTAATATGTATTTTTGAATCAAAGGTGTCATATATTCTTAATTACTTATTCCATTATAGTACGCTATTATCTTTAAAATTTTCTATATTATATTGAATGTTCAGTGCAACTTATTTTACCTTTATTAAGGGTGGTCGTCTCGACAAATCCTCATGGTTTTTTATGGCCACCCAATTCCCATAATACTCTATCTTGTATTGTTATCTGTTGTATTGTTTTATTGTTTTATTATTCTACCTTATTCTGTACTCTTGATGGATTTATACTGTTATTCTGTCATGATTGGATTTTGTATTTTGTATTTTATTGGAATTGAATAAAACTGAATTGAATTGAATCAACTATCAAGAACAAAACAATAACAAAACAATTATGTACAATCGTTATATTGAATTACATAGGGCAGGGTGTTAGTTTCATATGAATCATTTGAAATCGAATCTTTGGATGGTAATTAGTCTATTGCTAAATACATGTAAATGGTGTGAAGATCTCACACCATTTACATGTATCATATTTTATCTTTGGTTATACATAGCCACCTAAAAATAACCAAATCAATTATTCCGGGAAGAGGGAGACCAGAGGGTTACAGTTACTTAGTTCGCTTTTCCCTCCCAGGCACAGGTGACGCCAAATCATTAACGATAATAATAACTTTTAAAAATATAATCTTTGGTTTATCTATAGCATGCTTAACTGTGATCAACATGGATATTTCTTTCAAAAACAAGACATTCAAAGGTCTAATATACAATATAAAAAATAATCATGATTCTTTAATAACGACAGATCTTCATAGGAATCCAGACGAATGTAGAACACCTAGAGCTATTAAGTATGAATAAGTTTTAAGACACAAAAGGTATTAGCTGGGACAGTGTCCATGTCTGTGGTACAGACGCATTCCTCAGACGTGGACCACCACCTCTATTTGTTTACTACTAGATTAATTTCCAAAACAAAATCAAAGATCTACGTGTATACAATACTAAGAAGGGCAAGTCCAAGCTAGTACATGTATGTCCCTTATGTTACCAACCATATGTAAGATTTTAATACATCTGATAGCTGTATCAAGCTAACAGCCCTACTTGAGCTTAGATATAAACAAAAATCAAATAAAATGACAGTTTTGTGTCAATTTATGTTCACAATTGCATAATAGCTGAAAAGATGTTTGGTACTACAGAATCGGAAAATGGTGTTGAAGAGAGACATACTGAAGCTTTTCATCTTGCTCTCAACAGAGTATACAGCAAGAATGAACAGAAAGCCTAAATCGAAAAATATAACCAGAAACTAAAAGAACAAAGCGTGCGAAATAAATAACAGGTTTTGATTGGCTGCCTGAAAATAACAGGAAAATAGGCTTATTGCCAGCTGGTTTTGTAATAACGGGAGCTAAAATAATTACAAAATTATGTTATTATAAAACCGGCTGGCAATAAGCCTATTTTCCAGTTATTTTCAGGCAGCAAATCAAAACCTGTTATATATTTCGCGCACTTTGTTCCTTTAGTTTCCGGTTATATTGTTCGATTTCAGCTTTCTGTTCATTCTTGCGGTATACTCTGATGAGTACAAGACGAAAAGCTTCAGTATGTCTTTCTTCAACGCCATTTTCCAATTGCATAACAGAATACCATAGTACTTGGTAACATGTGGGACATACCTTGCATTTGCCTAGACTCAAAGATTCTTCACACACACAAAAATAAATTTTAGTACTATTATTTACTGTACCGATAAATGAATGTTTTGACACTTTATCACATTTGGACAAACTGTCACATACTTTGACATATAATAAACATGTAGTAACAGTTGGAACAATTATTCTCATCACAGAATGAGAACCTCATGCAAAGTTTGAAAAATGATTGATAAGGAATTGGCACTTGTCACTGTCTTCCTTGTAAAGTTTTGTGCGTCATACATTACAAATTTTTCACATTTCCAAACAATGATTTATAAAGCTGTATGGACAAATTTGGTTCAACTGGCTGTTATACTACACTACATGTATGCAAATATATAATGTCATATTGCTTTCTCGCCATTGCTTGTACATGTGTGTAGTGATAGAGGTCCATAAAAATAATTCTTAAACTTTTCATCAAGCAGGGTTGCCAGTTGCGCCTGAAAATTATTTACAATGATCTAGTTTGTACACAAAAAAAGCCTGAAATATGGTCAGAAATTAAATTTCTAGGGCCTGAATTGAGACTTTTGCCTGAGCACTGGCAGCTCTGATCAGGCAATCTTTATGTAACAGGTAAACTGATTTGGCAGAATATATTGTACATTACTTAGTAATGTTTGCTAAAGAGAGAGTTGAATTGCTATCTAATCGACCTTATCTAGATTATATCTGTTAATGTGCTCTACAAAAATAGCCCCCAAGTACATGTACTAGCATTCTATAAAAGTAGCTTCTGTGGCCACAGACAAAAATAGTGTTGAAACTTTGAAAGTATCCCAAGAGAAAAACTTGTTTTGAGAATGAGAATCTTAAATATTAAAAGAGTTGATATGTCCTGAAATTATTAAGTTGATTATCAACACATTTAATAAATTATGAATATGCAGATTTGGGGATATGGGTTCTATGAATTCCAGATGGGATTGGATAGGAACTTTGGGTACAGAATTCACAAAATTTTCATTATACAGTTCTGACAACTCAAAATCATTCAGGCACTGGAAAGATTTTCCAGATGAAGGCACACAAAAATACGGAGACTTTATGAAAGCACATTGGTATAGAAGTTTATTCAGTTAAATTTCCATCAACAGGTTTAGAATTTGCTACTCCCTCAAATTGGCAATGATAGGAAGAGATGTCTTGAATGTATTAGATCTAGCAAATGGCATCTTCACTATTAAAAACCTGGATAATATCAGCAAATTGCCTCTGGACAGTTTTTCTATACAGGTGATATCGTACACAGGGTTGATGGCACATTTTTTTTTTTGATGATACATTACCTAGGTTGTGGAAAATTACCCTTGGTAGATGTATTTCTCTTTCTGCAGTCCCCCCCCCCCCCCCTTTCTGGCTTGTTGAATGCGACAATGTCTCCTATATGTCCGCGCCTAAATTCACTTAAGTTTATGATGCAAACTGTTCGTGAAATATTGTAATAACCAGAATAAGAAGCCTACAATTACATGTTAATTGACCTCTTTGCCCTTTTACCTCTGACCTACAAACCAAAAGTCCATTCACTCTATCTCCTTTTAGTCATGTACACAAAATAGTTGAGATATGGTGATAACAAAAAGTAAAAATCTGTAATTTCATGCATACTGACCTCTATGACCTTTGACATTCGTAAACAAAAATCTAATCAATTTGTCTCAATATGGTGATGCATACTAGTACCAAGTTTGAAGTTAATGGCTTAAATAGTTCAAGAGATATTGCAATGAGGAGGGCGAAAGCCCAAAATTTCATGGTAAATGATCTCTGTGACCTTCAAACTTTGACCTACTTACCCCCAAAATCAGGACGGACAGACAGACAACCCGATAACATAATGCTTCGGGTACCACTTTCGGCGGGCAGAGGCATAAAAATATATATGTACCTCCCTTCAACTACATAAGAGAGTTTCTAGCACTGGAATCACTTTATTTCATGACACGGATTTATATGTACATGTAAAAGCAAGAACATAATGAGCAAACAATGAAATGCTACATGTAACACGACTGCCTAATCATCTAATAATATTCTAAATCTTAATACAAAATACCTTCATATTCAAAACTTTTATATCAGCACCATAAAAAATTCTATACATCTCTGTTAAAAATATGTTTTGGCACATGTGTTACATCATCCTTTTCATTCACTCCATAATTATCACTCACTCGGTGTCCTTATCAGCAGAGGTCAAATGAGGTCATGATCACATATAATTTGTTTACTTTGATGCTTGGCCTTGTAATCTCTAGATCTAATGGTCCTTATTAACGTAGCGGTCATGACCCCCATAGGAGTCGTTCTAGGTTTTCAAAGGTTGATGAAGGGTTCATAAATATGACAAAACCTGACAAAAATAGAACTCATATATCATAATATAATCAATTATTGAAAGTTACATTACATGATTTTCATCTATCTCAATGATGGTAGAGCATGGTACATATGGTTTCATATATACATATATAAGGGCCCTGTTTCATAAAACTTCTTATCAATAACAAGTTGCAAGAGCTGTTATAAGCTACTGAAATCCTTGCATCTGATTGGATGAGAGCAAATTTGCCACAGAAATGGGGCAATTGTTACTGATAACAAGTATTATGAAACACTGTGTATCTCTTCCAATATTTGTTTGTGGCTAACACTACTGACGAAAACTTCTGTTGGGGTCTTCGGTCCAAAAAGGTCAAAGGTGACCAATCGTCAAACAGTATTTTGCTCTGAATGTTTTGGGTTCTATGCCAGTATGCTATGTTTAAAATATCAGCTTCATAATTACTTCTATGAAGAGAATTCACAAGTTTAAATACACTCTATAAGGTAATAGCCACTTGTGAGTAAATTACTTGATGCACCCGTACTCGCAAGCACAAAGCACAGAACCCAAGTCTGACTTTTTGGGGCTGGTTTTTTAACAAACTAGCTGTACACAAAGTATTTTTTAGGTGATTGGTCCTGCTGCTCTTGGTAAATGTACATGATTTTAAAAAAAGATATTGCATATTCAAAGAATTTTAAGGATGTACCAATCACCTAAAAAAATTATTTTTTCTACAAAAAAATCAAATCAATCTACAAAAACTTACCTTGCATTCGATGGGTCACAGGAATGTGAAGAAAATAAAGGATAACATTAAACTCGGCACGCGGAAGTCAGCACCTAAGTCAGACTTGAGTTACAAGCCGGCCATATTCTATGCGAGCGTGTACAGGTGCGTCGAAAAGTCTACTTTAATACGTATCGCTTTTATGTTTACTGAGAGTGTCTTCAAATTAGCAATATCTCTTTAAAGAATCTCATATTTGAATCTCATATTATAACACTGTATAACAACATGGAACCCCTGACATACAGAGCAAAATATTTTACTTTCAAGCATGGCAGCTGCACTTCACATGTGGATCTCGATGGCAGAATGAAACACGAAGAGAGCAAAGAATCAATCCTACTCTTTCATTTTTTCTTCCATCACCTGTCTCATTTTGAACTTCTGCACCTTGCCTGTGACAGTCAGGGGAAACTCGTCCACAAACTCGATGTATCGTGGGATCTTGAAGTGAGAGATCTGCAAGAAAATGGAAAGAATTTGATATCACAATCAGTGCATGCATATCATATGGTACACATGCACAAGTATATTATCAGACTACTGATAATTTACCAGTAACTCTTTCAAGAGATGAATTGATATAAAGTACTTTAAAGCCACTAAGTCACCAGTGTCCATGTGAATTGCACCATAATTCGCTGACACCAGATTTTGGTTGAATTATCATTTAATATGTGAGAGGTCTCCCAGGCAGGCAGGCAGGCAGCGAAACCAGGGAGATGGGTCTGACTATGGGTCTGTCCCACCATAAAATTACTCGAGCTGGGGAGATCTATGATGATGACATTTCCTTACAATGTAGTAGGAAGAGGAAAAAAGCATTACATAAGATCTGCCTGTCATTAAAAGTCCATTCTCGGTGACTGACAACACCTGTTATAAGGTAAACACCCGAATGGTGTCAAATTCCCCATGAGAACCTACGACTATGTGGCTTTAAGACTTGAGCTGGTCTAGAGGTAAGCTCTATGGTCCACCAATGCAACGACCAGGGCTTGATCCCAAGTCTCGTCTGTGAGATGGTGATGTTCAACGTCAGTCTCCAGATGAAAATAATCTCATCTGATCGTCACGGGAGGATAAAAATGAAACTACACAAAGAGACACTTAATCCCTGGCAATACCATGAAAATTATACTGGACGTTCAAAACTACAAAAAATTAAACCTACATGAGAAATTGATAGAAAACATCTTGTGAATATAGCTGAGTACTTATTAGGCCCTTCAACTGATGCACAGTCCTGTAAGTGCAGTTCCGTTACCAGTACTAAAGATAAGCTGTAGACCAATAAATCTAAATAGACCAGTTTGCAGTTGGCACATGTCACAAATGACCATAAAATATCCGCAGATCTTTTAAACATGGAGAGGTGCCTTTTTGTGCACTTTAGAATAATAACTCCAAAAATAATAGAGGTGCCTGATGCATTGCTATTGCTTCCCCCTTTTGAGAAGAATACTTCCACCTGAGTATCGTGGAATGCAAAATTGGTGCATAATTGAACAATGACTACATGACATTCATGAGCACATAATAAAGTAATCATGTCAGTGGGTTTTAGAATTTGGTACGGATGATCTTTATACACACAAGCTCAGATTGTATCTGCAAACTGGGTTACTGCCACTTTACGGTGGTAGAAACCTGCAAAAATTCTGCAATGCTTACCTTTCCTTTACAGAACGCTTTGATCTCTTCTGGTGTAGCCTCTTGTCCAGCCTTGAGTCTGATCCAGGCACACAACTCTTCTCCCATTCTCTCATCTGGTACTCCAATCACCTAAAATGAGATATTTGGAGAAATGTACGTGATTATTCATCTTTCTGAGCTATTTCGACTGAAGAAGAGGAAGTTAATTCAACTTTTAAAAATACATAATGAAAAATCTAGCCACAAGGTTATGGGAAGGGAGTAGACAATGGTAGAACTTCAGAGAAATTACTATCTATAGTTTCAAGAGATTTTTGTACCACATTATCAATATTATTAAAAATGAACATAACTTCCCGTTACTGAAACATAAATCATTTACCTTAAAAGTTTACGGATGCATTTTCTTGCATTCTATGCCAAAATGATACACAACTTTAATATATACTTTCACCACCAAGTCAGAATGCTAAATATTACCTAAAAATCTATTGGAAGCCTCTTAAAGTGTACCAATCATGTAAAATAATTATTTGTGTATGGCTAGAACATATAAAATCAACCTCAAAAAAACTTTACCACAGAATTTCTCACATACAGAACAAAATATTTGTTGGGGATTGGTACCCTTTAACTGATAAATTCTTCCTGACCCCTATTTGTTTCCATATATGCAGCTGCCACTGAGTGTGAACAAAATTGCCTCCATATCTTTTTCTCATTTGTACCATTGTGTGTGTTTTGAAATTTAGTCAGAACTTAAAAGCAATGTTAGCAGTTTGTAAACAATTAAGGTCAGTATATGACAGGATCTGATGTTGATGATTTCTGCCCGGTTTTGTAAAAGGGTGTCATCATCCCCTCTCTTTCTCTCTCTTTCCCTCTCTCTCTCTCTCTCTTTCTTTCTTGCTTAGTGTTTTTGATATGTCTTGCACAATTTGTACAATAAGAAACTTGAACCATAACTTCATTACTGTCTAGGGTTGATTATTGGTAACTTCTTACAATTTTTTACTTATTGTTTGTTATGATACAAATAACAGCTAGTGTCAGACATGAAAAGCTAATGGAATTTGGACATAAATTTAGAGGAACTCCTTTACCTTTTTGATATTTTCTAAAAAAAAAACTCTAAGGATTACCTGGACATCTTCAATCTTGGGGTGTTTGTAGAGGAATTGTTCAATCTCGGTAGGGTAGAGATTCTCACCCCCTCTGATCACTAGATCCTTAATCCTTCCTACAATGGTCAAGTATCCTTCTTCGTTCATGGTAGCTAAATCACTGTGAGGGGGTAAGAGGGTAGAAAAAAAATACAGTTCACTTTTAGGGCCTGGTCCAACATGCCAGATAAAGCTGATGTACATGCACATGTAACTATAGTAATATACATGTATGACATTAATGGGTAATTCTATAATACAAATATCTACCATGCAAGATGCCTAAATCACTACTAATACATGTATCACCCTGGCACTATCTAAGCTACCGATTTGGGTGCTCACAGAGTTCAAGCAATATCTCCCTACCAGATACCCATTAATACCTGGGTGGAGAGTGGCAAATGCAGATAAATGTCTTCCTAAAGGACACTATGCCACGCCAAGGTTTGAACCCATGACACTCACTTAACCCCATGCTGGATATGCTCCTGATGTATTTTGCTGGACAGGTAACTACATGTATCTTCATCTGTGACAGCTGAGGAAAGGATTTTGTGGTCTAGTGGGCAAGTCATTGGACTACATGTATGGATCACAAGGTACAAGGTTCAAGTTCCAGTCAGAGCACTAATGTCATAATGCCACATTTGCCACACTCAACCCAGGTGAGGTAAATGGAAACCTGGTGTGATTATTCCTTGAAATGCACTGCGTCCTGGAAATGGTTACCAGAGCTAAAGCCGGGGTAATAATTTGCACAGCTCTTTGGAAGCACAGAGGGACATTATAGCATAATGGGATATGCACTTTACAAGACTGGAACATTATAATTGTCATCATCATTATCTTACCCTGAATGGAACCACCTTGTCTCATCAATGGCATCTTTCGTTTTAGCATCATCATTCCAGTACCCTACCATGGTGGTGTAGCCTCGACTGCACAGTTCTCCAGGAGTGTTGTAAGGCATCAATTCACCGGTCTGAGGATCAATAATCTTGATCTAGGACAGAAACATACACAGGCAAGGAGATTGTTTTCCGTTGTCTAAATTAAATGAAATGTGGCCTTTCATATACCGCATACCAAGATTCTAGGCCTCTGATTGGTCAAAACTGCAGGAATGAAATTCGCTACTGACGACATGGCAGTATAGCGAAAAATATTGACTGGGCATACATGTAGTTCTACTTGCACGTAAAATGCAAGGACGCAATAAATGCGCACAAAGTTAACAATGGATACGCGCAGCGAGGCACGCATGTTGATCTTAGATTGGTAATTTTCCTTGCAAATAAAATACATTTTGACAGTCATATTTTGTCAAAACATCCCTTTTCGAGAATCCACAAGCAGGATGTGGTATATAAAACAAATATTGACTGTATACATATATGCATATATGTATATACGGTTAAAACAATAGCTCCTCTATGATCGAGAGACTGCACTATGCAGTACAGTTTCGAGATCACCTTGGACGATAGTTTTAACCGTGCCCCTCAAAGCAGTCAATATTTGTATAATAGCATCCCAAAGGGATAGTTTTGGTGGACTAGAGCAATTTTGCAGGTTGAAAGTATGCATCAACATACATGTATTTATATCCCTTGTCAGTTCCCTTGTTTGGGAGAATTTTCCCTTGTTTTTTGTTGCTTTTGTTTTGTTTTGTTGTTTGTTTGTTGGTTTGTTGTTTTTTGTTTTTTTTGTTCTTTTGTTTTTTTGTTTGTTTGTTTGTTTTTGTTTTTTTTTGGGGGGGGGGTGTTGGGAGGGAGGGGGAAGTTCCCCGTGCTTGGTTTAAGCATCAAGTGTGTTATACACTAGCAAGAACCTTGCATAGAGTATGTACCTCATTGTGTGGTGAAGGCTTTCCAACGGTCGATACTCGAAGGTCCACTGGGTCGTGCATCTCTGTCTGGCATATAACTGGGCTGACCTCTGTCAAGCCATAGGCGATCTATTCAATCATAAAATTGTGATACAAGCCGTCATGATTTCCATAAATCAGCACAGACAATAATAAAATTATAATAATAATAATGTATTTATATAAGGAATTTTCCATATACATGTTCAAATGCGCTTTACAATTATGTAAACAGAATAGGTGGGTTCTGAGATGTACTTTGAAGGTATTGAGAGATTGCTGGTTGCGAAGAATCCTGGGTAGCTTATTCCTTAGTTTGGGAGCAGTACAAAGTAAGATGTACCTTTAACACAATTGTTTTCCATCATATCAGAGAGAGATAGACAGCTAAACAGAGCATTAATGTTTATCAGGTATGGCCAAGGATAATAAAATTACTCAGAAAGGACCTTAAAAAACTAAACATACAGTTGTACTGAAATCATATATTTAAAGCAAATATCAATGAGGTAGGGAGAGAGAGGGAGAGAGAGAGAGAGAGATGAAGGACTACACTAAAAGTGTATAAACAAAATAGATACACTATATATGCGATAAAAATGATAGTTGCATGTTGGGAGTGAGAATTTACATTAAATGTTGTAATGTCACAAATGATTTTGTATGAGACATTATACAGTGTGTTTCTTAAAAAAGGAAACCCAACTTTCTACAGCAACATTTTGTAAAATAAACATAACTTGATTTATTGTTAATACATCTTAAGAAAGGGAATTTTATCCCCTTTTCTATGATACCACATTTGTGACGATAGAGGTTGGGATCATTAAAGGAAACCTAACCCCAAGAAATAAAAGTAGCTATTTTGAGAGATTTATTGTATTCCTGCATGTCAACTTACAAGATTCACTATCAAAGTGTAAGAAAGAGGTATGAATTAAGATATTATGAACGTAGTTTCTTTACAACTAACGTTCCAAGCAAAGTCGATTAGCTATTCACATTTATGGATGCTTCCTTCCCAAGTATCTGTGGTGCTGAAGTATTTCATTCACCTGCTATTATCTTTTGTCCTATAATTGTCAGCCCGCAAATTGCATAAAGGCTCTTGCGGGGTGAAGGTTTTATATTTCCTTGTTTTAAGAGAAAGGAGTTACATTTTTCCCCTCTTTAAATATTTTCAACCAAATATTATTTTTGCCTTCTCAGCTTTGATTTTTTCCCTCATTGGAAAGTTGTTACTTAATTCAAATGTTTCTCTAACTAAAGCTTGGCCCATGATCATGTACAACTTCGACTGATACGTCACATCATTAAGAAAATGGCAGCGCCCATGTCATGCTATTAAACAGATCTTACAGCATACTGAGAATATCTTCATTTATATATCTCTTGTGCATTTTTGTAAGGAATATTATAAATCAATAGGCAGGAAATAAATTCATCTTTCTCCACAGCAACATTTATTTCTTGGGGTGAGGTTTCCTTTAAACTAAAATAATTTAAAATCAGCAATGTAAAAATTTATTTGCACAAGAGAGTGGGATCTATACGTATTCATGCACAATGAATAGCCATTTGTTGGATCTCACTCTGCTTTCTCGAGCACACACTTGATTGGAAAGACAAGGCAGTTATTTGGAAGGGCATTGGGGCTATATTTGGACTCATATCTAATTCAAGGTTGCATACACATTGAAAGATGAATAAGGAAACATCTTGAAATATCATTTTTCTTTGCCGTGTCTTTATCACTTGTTTCGTTTCTTTGCATTATACTTAATGAAATTACAATTTGGATTTCTTGTGTGCACAAACTAGTTTTGACATCACTCATTTATAACCTTTTAAATTCATTCATGAATGGAAATAGCATTACATATTTGGTATCATATGAAAGAAGATGAACTGAACTTTGACACAACTAGTAAGAATGAATCCCGACATTATCATTTTTTTTAGTAATTGATACTTACAGTGACATCTTTCATGTTCATGAGTGACCGTGTTTGTTTCATGGTTTCGATGGGGCACGGTGAGCCGGCCATGATGCCCGTGGTTAGACTGCTCATATCATACTGGTTAAAGTTGGGATGGTTCAGCATATCGATGAACATTGTAGGGGTACCGTACTGCGATGTTATCCTGTGTGGGATAGAGAATTGTTTTTTTTAATTGCTGTCAATAAGTCAAAATATGATTAAGAAATCACAGTTCATATCAACTATCGAAATGGCTGAAGAGTAACAGTTCACATGGGCCCCCTAATTCTAACTCTGAATCCCCCTAAATCTTCAAAACTTTAACAAAAAGAGCCCATGCACTGAGACCTTAATAATTTCCAAAAAGTTAGTGAAGAGCCCAGCTAAATGTGTGTGTGTGTGTAATTAGGTTTTGACAGATGTGTATCAATCAGATATGATTATTTACGTCCTGGGACCGACCTTTAACGTCACCATCCGAAAGACGTGACTCAGTCTCGAACCTGGGTCCACTGAATCAGTTTATAACTTCCACTGTTAGCTGGATTACAGGCGCACGCCACAACGCCCAGTTAAATGTCGCATGTAATTGTTTTTATAATAATTTTTAGTGTCTAGAAAATCTCATTCATGAGATGAAATCCTGGATTACAGGTGCACGCCACAACGCCCAGTTAAATGTTGCATGTAATTGTTTTTATAATAATTTTTAGTGTCTAGAAAATCTCATTCATGAGATGAAATCCTGGATTACAGGTGCACGCCACAACGCCCAGCTAAATGTCACATGTAATTGTTTTTATAATAATTTTTGGTGTCTGGAAAATCTTATTCATGAGATGAAATACTGTATGAAAAGAGAAACATTATTCTGAAAAGTTCATCTTACAGGCTCCTAAATATAGGGGTACGGATTCATTTTCAAATCATATCAACTTGTGGAGATGAAAATACGATGCATATAATTAGAAGCATAGGGGAGGTGGGTACAAGTAAAAAAAAAAAAAAACTCAGACAAACTAACAAAAAAAAAAGGTGTTCACATTCTGTAAATCAATATTAATCATAAAATCTCTGACAAGGAAAAAAACAAACTGTTATCCATCCTTCTTGGGTTGGAGGGTACACATTCAGAAAAATCTGCATATTTTCTTCTATTGATTGCTTTGAAAAGTATGCCAGATTGGGCTTTTTTGTCAAGTAAGGGTGCATCCCTGCCCCTACCCCCTCCTCCCCCCCCCCCCCCCAGATGAACCTACATGTAATTTGAATCAGTAAATTGTAGAAAGAAATCTATTTAACTTTTTCACTGTAATACTAGCAGAAAGAAACCAAAGATCCAGGAATTCAGAGTATATGGTAGGAAAGATAATAAAATGACAGATCCAAAGGTCAAATAAAAAGAAACATTCTTGTGTATAAACAGGAAAGAAAGTGTTAAAGGCATTGATTAACTTTGCCCAGGATTGAAAAAAAAACATCACTGTTCCAGCTAATGCTGTAATCATAATTGCAAACCTTTAGCTCAGACAGGAATCGCCTGAGTTTTATAAGCTGATCGGTCGTTTATATATCAAGATATTTACGACTGAACATTGATGTCGGAATAGAGTACCACCGAACCCTAAAGAACTCTTACGGTTGGCATACCTCGCTCTATCACAGAATACCGTACGGGCTGGAAGCCCACTCTGAAATCGCCAAGCGCTGGTGCTTGGTTTTTGTGACTGCAGCGTAGCGAAGAAGCCGAGCGACTGGCGCTAGCAATTGATCGCGATTTTCTCTTTTTTAGGATAGTAAACGGGTTCCATTTTCTCTCATACTTTCACATATCCTTAATTATATATGTAGTTAGAGGACTGCACACAATTCACTGGCATTTGAGCTGATTTTACAATTTTTCACAAAGTTAATCAATCACTTTAAAGGAAAACAAATTAAAACCAAACTAGCATCCTGTTCAAACCTCATTTCTTACATTGGCCCACTTCATTCAGAGATTTCATCTTCTTTATCTAGAACTTAGCAGGTACATCACATTCATTAAATGTTTCACTGTAATACTAACAGGAAGAAACCAACAATCTCGCAATAGTGTATAGCAGGAGAGATAATCAAGTGACAGATCAAAAGGTCAAATAAAAAGGAATATTCATGTCTACAAACAGGAAAGAAAGTGTTAAAGGAAAACAAATTAAAACCAAACTAGCATCCTGTTCATACCTCATTTCTTACAGTGGCCCACTTCATTCAGAGATTTTATCTTCTTTATCTATCACTTAGCAGGTGCATTACATTCATTAAATGTTTCACTGTAAAGGCCACCGCACACCTTACGATCGGTCTGCAATCAGATTGTGAAGTAAATCGCTATGGGATTAAATATTGGCATTTTAACACATGAAATCTACCCTATTCAGGTTCTGAAAAGTAATATGAATACTAAACAGAGGGTTTTGGTGAGCTGTCAGCTTTCTACAGGAAATAAGGGCAAAATTAGTTTCAAATCGTAGGCAGTCGTACAATTTTTGTGACCTCACTAAGACTCGGAGCCGATTTGGCCATTCCACTAACTAGAAAACTCAGCAAAGGCTGTATTATCGATTTTACTATCTGTATGATTATTCAGACCCTCAATCAAAAATATTTTCATTTTTTAAATGATTTGTCAAATGATAATACATTTTCTTCTGAAATCGGATCGCAGATCGATCATAAGGTGTGCCGTGGCTTTAATACTAGTAGGCAGAAACCAACGATCCAGGAATTCAGAGAATAAGGCAGGAATGATAATAAAGTGACAGATCAAAAGGTCAAATAAAATGGAACAATCAGGTGTACTAACAGAAAAGAAAGTGTTTAACCCTTTCAGGACAGGAATTATTTAAGGGCTAAATTGATCACATTTTGTTCTTCAAATTGGCAACAGTAATATTTTTCTTTTAGTGCTACATGGTTCAAATAAGGTGTAATGTCTTTGAAAACAATAACATGGTTAGAAATTTGTTGAATAGTTGAAAGAAATTGCCAATTTTGATGAAAAACAATGATTTTAAACCTCTTAATGTGTTGCCAATTTAAGGATCTCAAAGCTTATTCTTGTTTTTAAAATTCCTGGCATCAAACGCAATATGGTCATGCAATAAAAATGGACATAGTGTGTGCAGAAAATTTTGCTCTTTCTACTCGTGCATCTGGTATATTTGTTAGAGCTCTGGATCAAAAGTTATTGAGCCAAACCACAAAATGTGGTCATTTGTCTTGAAAGGGTTAAGGGAAACAAATTAAAACCAAACTAGAATCCTGTTCAAATCTCATTTCTTACAATGGCCCACTTCATTCAGACATTTTATCTTCTTTATCTATCACTCAGCAGGTTCATCACATTCATTAAATGTTTCACTGTAATACTAGCAGGAAGAAACCAACAATCCAGGAATTCAGAGAATATAGCAAGAAAGATAATCAAGTGACAGATCAAAAGGTCAAACAAAAAGGAGCAATCAGTTGCACAGACAAGAAGGAAAGTGTTAAAGGAAAACAAATTAAAACCAAACTAGCATCCTGTTCAAAACTCATTTCTTTCAGTGGCCCACTTCATTCAGAGATTTTATCTTCTTCAGATTTATTATAGTTACATGTATGAGTACACAAAATTATATTGTTGTAACAAAACCATCTTTTCATCCATAAAGATGTTCCATCAATATTAAATTCTGTAATTTATTGACATCTACACTCTATGTAAATATGAACCAAATTTGTATAATATTTTGTTTGAATCCTAATTATAACTTGAAAGGATTATCATCATCACTGCACTGCACTATTTGATGAAGAGTAGGGGGGAACCCAGGTGTAGTGGTACACCTGCACATCCCAATCAGTTATATCGGGAGGAGAGACCCGAGGGTTATAGTGATTCAGTTCACTTTTCCCCTCCCAGGCAAAAGTGACGGCCAAATACTTAATAATAATAATGCAATTTTTACAATGCCTCAATTAAATGAAGCATTTCAAATCTTTTAAAGGAGAATGAAACCCTGTTAAAAAATCAATTGTAATGAAAAGAGAGGATAGAGAGAAGCAATTCAAAAAAAGTTCCACCAAAATCGGTTACAAAATGAGAAAGTTATGAAAGTTTGAAAAGTCTCAATTTACTTTCTAGGGTGATCCTCAAATTGGCAATGTTGCTTCAAAGTGACAGGTTTAGTAGTACAACTCTCCATACACTACCGCTTAAAGGTTTTGGCACATCGGTTCGGTAACGGTAATGTATGCAAAGTCCTCGGTGAAGCTTCCCGCGGTTCCTCCCCGAGGTTTTGTTGTTCGTCGAGAAACCGCGGGAAGCTATCGGTTCGCTATAGGTTCGCGAACGGTAAGGCATCGGTAAGGCAACGGTTAGCAATAGAGCGCACACGCACGAATTTCTTTCGGTGAACGGTGAACGGTTTGGCTAAGAGCGCGCACGCGATGAACACTGTATTGTGACGTAACAATGACTGACTTTGTAAAGCTGTAGCGCATGCAGGAACCACGTTTGCTCTTCCATGATTGCGTCGACGGAACAAATTATTCTGCATTCGAAACAAATCTGGTGATGGTGCCGATTGATGAAATTGATGATGAAATGATGGGATGGTGGTGTTTGTCATAATGATGGTGAAGAAAAATGACACTTGTGAACTTCATGGTGACAACTCTTTTTTTTCTCTCGTCCAATTATAAATACGGATCATTCAAAGGCTTTATTCTTAACCCGCAAATGTATCGCATTTCTCGATTGGTTTAGACTGTTGTAAACCTAAAACATATCAAGAAAATAAGAACATACCTTCATGTAAACTGTGTATTAACTTATTTTAAAGAAAATGTTCTTAAACCCCTTTGCCTGAATTGCGTTTGAAAATGTGTAGCGTACTAGCTTTTAGACAATAGTCGATATTAGAATGATATTTTTAAAATTCATCTCTCAATAACTATTAATGTATCATGATGATATGAAAATGAACTATCATATCATCATCATCATCATATGATATCATCATCACATCATACCATATCATATCATATATCATCATATCGTCATTAAACTCATAATCATTATATCATCAATTCATCATGATCATAATTATATTATCATCATCACATCATCATAGCACCATTATATAATCATGATCATCATGATCATCATCATAATCATCATCATTATCTTGATAATCATATCTTCAAAACAATTATCATCTTCATCAAACGCATCATTAACAACAAAAAAAAATATATATCAAGCCAACATTTTCTTCCCTGCCCGACCGTAACTTCATCCTTTCACACACGTGCGGTTCCCTTTTGAAATTCGATCTGTGTCATGATGAGATGAAAATAAACTATTATAATCATCATCAAATATGATCATATCATCATCACATCATCATCATACCATCATCATATCATATAATATCATCATATCGTCATTAACTCATAATCATATCAATTCCTCATGATCATCATAATTATATTATCATCACATCATATCATCATTATCATCCTCATCATAATCTTAATCACCATCAGTATTATCATCATTATCTTGATAATCATATCGTCAAAAAAATCATCAATATCATCTTCATCAAACTCATCATTCATTAAAAATATCAAGTTTTCTTCCCTGCCCGACCGTAACTTCATCCTTTCACACGCATGCGGTTCCCTTTTGAAATTCGATCTGTATCATGAGATGAAAATAAAGTATTATAATCATCATCACATCATCATATCGTCATTAACTCATATACATGTAATCATATCAGTTTATCATGATCATCATATTTATATTATCATCATCACATCATCATAGCATAATTATATCATGATTATCATCATTATCATCAATATCATCTTCCTCAACTTATCATTCACAAAAAAAAAATATCAAGCCAACATTTGCTACCCTGCTCGACCGTAACTTCATCCTTTAACACACATGCGGTTCCCTTTTGAAATTCGATCTGTATCATGAGATGAAAATGAACTATCATATCATCATCACATCATGATACCATCATATCATATATTTATAGTTTTATACATCATCATCATATCGTCATTAACTCTTATAATCATATCAATTCATCATGATCATCATAATTATATTATCATCATCACATCATAGCATTATTATATCATGATTATCATTATCATCATAATCATAATCATCAGCATTAACTTGATAATCATATCGTCAAAACAATTATCATCATCAATATCATCTTCATCAACTCACCATTCATAAAAAATATCAAGTTTTCTTCCCTGCCCCACCGTAACTTCATCCTTTAACACACATGCGATTCCCTTTTAAAATTCGATCAGTATCATGAGATGAAAATGAACTATCATATCATCATCATCAAATATGATATGATCATCACATCATCATACCATCATCATATCATCATACCATCATCATATATAATATCATCATCATATCGTCATTAACTCATATAATCTTATCATTAATTCATCATGATCATTATTATATTATCATCACATCAAGGAAGCATCATTATATCATGATTATGATCATTATCATCATCATAATCATCATTATCTTGATAATCATATCGTCAAAACAATTATCATCATCATCACTATCATCTTCATCAAACTCGTCATTCATCAAAAAATATCAAGTTTTCTTCCCTGCCCGACCGTAACTTCATCCTTTAACACACATGTTGTCCCCTTTTGAAATTCGATCTCTTTGTACGAAGCGCCTTTCTGCCCCATGCCGCCGCGGTGTGAAAGGAACAACAACAAAAAAAGAAAAAAAAAGGCGCATACCTTCATTGGCTGGTTGGCATATTTCTGCGCGTGTCTTGACATGTGATTAACGGACTGCTCGTCAAATGAGGTCACAAGCCAAATTTTATGAATGAAAATGTTGATCGCGCGCACTATAGACATCCTTTGCCTCCCACTGCCTTGCTTTTCACTTTAGCATGAATAATGGAGGATATTATTTTGGATATATCGCTCATGTACTGATTTCAGTAATTTCTTACTTCTTTGCTAAAGTTTCAGGAAATTGTGAGTGTCAGATCAAGCTCGTTTATGTTAAAAACATCTGTTAGTGTACGAGTTATGAGATGCCACATGCGAGTATGGAGCGACTGTTGAATATGCATGAGTTTGAAAACTACGCCCGTTTAATAATCGCTTGTTCTGCAATAATACAAAACTGCCCAATCTTGAATATACAAATTATAACGTGGATGTGAAAGGCGACACTTGAGAAATGGTCGGTCAACATATACGTGTATGTTATTTTGTGGTTACGATCAGGGATATGCAGGCAGCAAGATAGTCGTGAGCATTATATCAAGCACCATGCACAACTATTTTCGTAAACATCGTGCAATTATCATTGACGGATCCGGAGGGGGAAGGGGGGTGCGCAGCTGGCCCGTAACCCCCCCCCCCCCCTCCCCGACGAAAAGAGCTCATGGAAGCATGTGTGAAGCTTTCTTTGGGGCCATCTTTAGTGCCCTTCCTTTTGGGGAAAGTGCCGAAAAAGACACCTAAAAATGCTACTCACCATTTTTGTTTGCTTGTCACAAAATTTTAGAGTTGGTGTCACACCCCCCCCCCCCCGGTAAATCCTGGATCAGCCCCTGTGCAATTACTAGTTTAAAAAAAAACTTGTATGATCTTTAAATGCAATTAAAAATGATGGAAACCAACATGAAAATAAAACATTAACAATAACAAAGATGGCAATGAAACAACTCGTTCCGTTTTCAAGCCGGTATACATAAGTGGCACCTGTCGGTGTCGGACCTGTATGCGTGGACAGAAAGAAGGACATATCTAAAGTTAAATTACACCAAATGTAATTAATAAACATTAAAATACAGTTGAATACTATCAGCATACATGTACTATTAAGTAACTACAAGCACTTCCAATGTAAATTCGCGCAATGCATGCACTTCCACGGGTGAATTTGGTCTTCGAATGTATGTTTTATGAAATGAGTGAGTTACCAAGTGCTCCATGTTTGAGTATGAACATATGATTTTTTTTTAATGTAAATATAACTGGCTCAATAATGTGCATATCCTGACCAAATGTGTACAAGGTAAAATAAAAATCGTACGTGTACATCGTGAAACTCACTGTCCCGCATGCATGTATCGTTTTGAGTCATTAAACAATGGCGCGCGATCCCGTACATCTTTGCAAAGTTAGCCATTATGACGTCACAATGCTTTTTTTTTTTTCATAGGGCGTGCGACTTTCGAGAGTTATGCGCGCTTGCAGACTCAGCACACGCATCGGTTATTCACCGAAACTAATTCGGTAAGCCAGCGGTGAGCCATCGGTGAGCCAACGGGAAGCTAGCGGTGAGCTTTCGGTGAGGCACCGAACATCGGGGATCGGGGAGATACCGTTCACCGTTCACCGTTCGTTGTTCGGTGCGGTTAACGGAGCGACACCGATGCCAAAACCTGTAAGCGGTAGTGTATGTTTGTACACAAAAATTCATATTTTACCCATTATCTCTCAAGGTGCAGCTTGTCTCCTTCTTAGCTCAAGATATATCATGGGTAAATGTATTTGACACAACATGTTGAGTTCACAAAAAGACAAGCAGCATCTTTAGAGATAATGGAGAAAATATGAAATTTTGTGTACAAAACATATGGAGAGTTGTACTACTAAACCTGTCACTTTGAAGCAACATTGCCAATTTGAGGATCGCCATAGAAAGTAAATTGAGACTTTTCAAACTTTCATAACTTTCTCATTTCCTAACCAATTTTGATGGAACTTTTTTTTAAATTGCTTCTCTCTATCCTCTTCATTAAAATGGATATTTCTCCAGGGTTTCATTCTCCTTTAACCATTTTCCCTCCACATTTCTATCATCTAAAAGACTTGCTGGTGGAGCAATGACTGATTTCTCAAACCTTTACAACTTCTACAAATTCCCTTTTGATCTCAACTCTGATCTTCTTATCTACATTTGCCAGTCTCAACCCAGGTGTAGTAAAAGGTAATTGACACCTTGACGGCACCTTCGGACGGCTTGGCTAAAGCCAGAGTAATAGAAGTACTTTGAAGGCACCTTAAGGATCCCCTGGGATGGATATGTGTGCAATATAATGTAGTTATTATTATTATATTTATTATTATTATTATTTGATAATATTAATTATAATATGATCTTACATCATCAGATAGGATATCACTTTTTTTATTCAAAGCAAGTTACTCAGCAAAAATGACAATATGAATGATTAAGGCTATTTTAATCACCTTTCCTCTTGGATGGCTTTCAAACTCGCCTCCGGTTCAAAGCTTGGGGTGGGAAAAACACACGTGGCACCGTGGACCATGGCACTCAATGAACCTCCCACCATTCCAAAGCAATGGTATAGGGGGACCGGCACGCCAATCCGATGCTCCTAAATCAAAACGTCAAGCAAAAAAGCAGGGTTTTATCGCAAAGTGGATTAGGCTATTTAATATATTTTCACTGATTTGATGCACTGAGACCAAATGACAGAAACTGCTTTTTATGGGGGCTCTTTTTCCATTTTGGGGCTATTTAAAAAAAAAAAAAAGTTTGAAGGCAATTTTATCTCAGCCTCTGTCTATTCTTTTCATGAATATACAATGCAGGATAAATTTTAACTTGCATATTTTATTGGTGATTATAAATTTTCACCAGAAACTTGTTCTAAATATTAAAGGGAGAAAAGCAGTCTCAGAAGTGGGAGGGGGGAATGTGCGAGGCATCTATTATGACAGCAAGCTTTACAACCATTATTATATAAAGCCAGTAATGAGATTTAAATCTATAAGAACATTTAAGCTCCTTTAGCAATTAAGCACCAAAAGCACATCCCTAATACAATACACGGCTGCAAATGTACATGCAAGTTCCATGCCACAATATAATAAAACAAATGAATACACAAAAAAAAAAATCATTATTAAAAACTGAGTATTTATGCCCCATTTTGTTTATACTGGTAATGAGAATTCAGTTCAAGTCACATCAATAAGTCCTTTACATATACATAAAAACAATGTTTCTTTCTTTATTAAAGAAAAATAAGAAAATGGCAATTTTGGTGGATTCTGTTCCAATTACTTTTTCTACATTAACAAAATAGCCTGATAAGTCATGGACGGACATTTGACAAATTTTGAAAGTTTGAAGGCCTGTAGAAAATAAGCATTTAAAGGCCAAGTCCACACCAAAATTAAACTTTCTGAGTATTTTCTACATAAATCATAAGTTTAAATAAAAAAGAGTCATGTCTGAATTCCCAACGGTTGCTCCATAATGATTTTTTTCATTTTGGTAATTTTGAAGCGAAACAATCATATTTATCACACAAATTCAATTTAATCATGTGACCATGTGACGTACAGCACTCACAATTTTTTTGGTTTACTGCGCATGACCATCTCGCTGGTGCAATGGACGCCGCGCCTGCATGCCAGCATACACGCTAGTGCAATGCAGGTGCCTTGAAAAACTTCAACATGCCGATGTATCAGGCTTATGACTGCTCAAAAAAGCAGGGCGAGGTGCAAACCATAGTTTTTTTGCCATTCCAAACCCCCAAACGGATCGTGAAAGATATGCTAAATGGCTTGATAATATCGCAACGGACAAAATCAATGTGAAAACGTATAAATGGGTTCAAAGTCGGGTGGTGTGAGGACCACTTTGAGCCTCACTGCTTCTAAGAGGATATTCGTGCAAAGGTGATGGGATATCCTCCAAAAGGAAATTGCTCAAGCCAGATGCAGTACTGACTTTGTTTGTTCACCAGCCCCAACCAACACCAATAAAAACCGTCTACAAAAGGACAGAAGCAGGAATCTGAATGACAAAAGGTAAGTCAATTGTTTTCAAAAAAAAGTTTTGTTTACATTCCGTACCGTCTGTAGGTCTACCGGTATGTGCAGTATGTGGTTGGGCATGTACACAAGCCGCGGGGCTGCGAGTGTCTTGTGTCACAGAAAATCGCAGCCCATTGCATTGTGGGATTGAACAGGCTCGCTCGTGAATATGAACCTCATAATTAAAGAAACTTTCAAAAATTCATAAAAAATACTTCCGATGATCATTTTCCAAAAACAAAGGTATTTAATAGTACCTCAGATTTTTCTCTTTCAGTTGAGCTACTGTTAGTGCTCGTGTGGACTTGGCTTTTAACTAAAGAGAGCTATTTCATGTTTCATTGTGAAGGGTATCACTGAAGGAGTTGAAATTCGATAAAATTTGGTTGCCATGGTCGCCTAGTAAGATTATAATACATTAAATATTCAATGTCATGGAAGGAAAAAATGTCTACTCTTAACCGATCAGGCTCAAAAACAAACATATGTGACCCTCCACCACAAAATGACCAATAAGTCGCGATAGGAGTTTTAGAGCAAACAGCTGAAAAGGGCGGTTAGGGGTGGAAATTTTGATTTTAAGTTTTTTGTATTTTCTGAAAGTTCATTTATTAAACTACCATCTGACAAAATTTCAGGTTAAAATACCTTGTTGAAATATGTTTTTACTCTCATGCAAAATGGCCATGTTTCCTGGACATTCAAACTTACTGTGTCAACTTGCTGGGATTGTACTTCACATCACTTTTCTGGTATAGCTTAAAAACTACGCCCTGTCTGATATTCAAATTCTAAAGAAACAAAGAAATATATCTATTCTGAAGGTATGGAAAGTTTCAACCCAATCCAATTAGTACTTCACAGTGTATGCTAGGGAGTTTTGACTCAACTGTTTGCGCGACAAACAATAGGACACAGATTAGGCGCTCTTAAATAGTCACTCTTCTTTAGAGCCCGTTTTCTCTATTGTTTTGGTCATTAGCTGGTCACACGTTGACATTCTTATTATAATTTACAAGGGTTTGCTTAGTCCAAACAAGACAAGTTATATATCATTTTAAAGCTTAGAATCTAAGCTTTCGAACTGTGTTGAAATTTTTAAAACCCAAATTTCCAACTTATTGGTCGTTTTGTGGTGGAGGGTCACATATATGTCTAACTACCTAAAAACATGCACTAAAGCTTACCTTTTCATGGTACTTTAGAATGGTACCAATAAAGTAGCCATTGTTGACAATATTGTGGTGAGTGAGAGATGCTCCTTTAGGGTTGCCAGTGGTTCCCTTTGGTAGAAAAGAAAACAAAGCAATAAAATACAAGTATATATATATATATATATATACCTACATGTAGATTCTACTAAAAGACAAATTTTCTTTTTTTTAATGGTATATACGTATATCAGCGCGAAATGACGTTACAGAGAAATAATGGGTTCAAAATGTTAGTATATGTTTAGAATTAATTTGATTCAATTTGCATTTATAGCAAAAAGAATCGTAAAATAACTACCTTTTGTGTGCGATAACGTATTTTTAGTAAATCCCCAAACTATTGATATAATCAAGAAAAACAGAAATCGCCGTAAGTCCAAACTCAGGACATTAGAGCCCCAAGAGTTATACATATATATAGATTTTCCACTTTATATTATATGAAAATCAGTTCTCCCTACCGAACAAAACTTTGTAATAATTTAAGTAATTTGGCGCCCTCTACGTTTATATCGAATTGATAGAATGCCTCCTACCCCTACGGAAATGGGAAAAAAACAGTGCCGAGAACGTTAAGGCGAATCGAAAAATTTGAATTAACGTCGGCTTTCCCCTTCGGTCGAATATTTTGCCAAAAAAAATCGCCTTAAGTAGGAATTATGTATATATATATATATATATATACATGTATATGTAATACAGCCTCATGCTAGAAGCTTGCATTTCATTTCGATAATCAGATCTGGATCAAAACGGAATTCTACATTGGAAATCCTCTCTTGCTTTTAATAGGTACATGTACCTATAGGCCTAATTAAGCATCTAGTAGATTGCAAGAGGTGCCAAATACACTATGCAATTCATTGATTAAATGAACATTTAAAGGACTACAGGCTCGTTCACGTGGTACACCACGATGGTTCTTTTACATGTAAATGAATGGCAACTGGGGATTAAAAAAAGTAGCTGTGTGTTATAAAGTACAGAAAAGTGAAGCACAGTATGCTTAAAAAAACACCTGTGGTGAATTATTATTATTCATGCATATTACATTTTGGGGATAGGCCTGCATGTACATTATATGTACATGTACAGAACAGCTTAGAGGAGCTGAAAGTACATGTAGTATTGGGGTTTTACATCAACATGTTTTTTTTTTGCAATTTTGAAACCAACCATCTCCCTTTCTCCTTTTCTCCAACCATAATATGCGTATGCAAACTAGCTGTACACTACAGGTGCGTCTCCATCAGCCCGAGTTTGCTCAAGCTCGAGATTCTAGGAAAAAGGAAAAAGTCAGAGTTTGAAAAACCCCGTCTCCATCAGCCCGAGTCGAGCGATTCCCGCTCGTTCTTGGAATAAACTCGAGCTTCAGAGCATGCGCACTTCGAAGATGGAAAATTTTAAAAAATATATAGGATAAATGAAGAGAAAAGAGCAAAGAAATACATAACGAAAAGATAAAAAGGGAGAAGGAAAAACAAAGAAATACATAAGAATAGAAATAAGAATAGGTAATTGGGAAAACAAAGAAATATATAAGGAGCAAAAGGAGAGAAGGAAAAACAAAGTAATACATAAGAAACAAAGAAATTCATAAAGAACAAATAAAATAGAAAAACAAAGAAATATATAAGGAAATATGAAGAAAACTGGATAGAAAGAGGAACAAAGAAATACATAAGAATAGAAGGAAGAATAGATAAAGGGGAAAACAAAGAAATACATAAGGAGAAAAAAGAAAGGGAAAACAAAGTAATACATAAGAAACAAAGAAATACATGTACATAACGAAACATAAAATAGAAAGAAAAACAAAGAAATACATAAGGAAATATAAAGAGAAGAGGACAGAAAGAACAAAGAAATACATAAACAAACAAAGAAAAGAGGACAGCAAGATCGAAGAACAGAAAATGGGGAAAACAAAGAAATACATAAGGAAAAGATAAAAAGAGAAGGAAAACAAAGAATAATAAAGGGAAGAGGGTAAAAAAGAAGAACAAAGATAAAATAGAAAGAAAAATAAAGAAATACATATGAAGAGAAGAGGACAGAAAGAAGAACAAAGAAATACATTAGAATATAAAAAGAAATAAATAACGGGGAAAACAAAGAAATATATAAGGAGAAAAAAGAGAGAAGGAAAAACAAAGTAATACATAAACAAAGAAAAGAGGATAGCAAGATCGAAGAACAGAAAATGAGAAAATCAAAGAAATACATAAGGAAAAGACAAAAAGAGAAGAAAAACAAGAAATATATAAAGAAAATAGGATAGCAAGAAGAACAAAGAAATACATAAGAATAGAAAGAAGAATAAAGAATGGGGAAAACAAAGAAATACATAAGGAGAGAAAAGAAAGAAGGAAAAACAAAGAAATACATAAGGAAAAGGTGGAAAGAGAGAAGAAAATCAAGAAATACATAAGGAAAATAACACTTTTAGGATTGGTGTCATGAATAAATTAACCCGAGTCAAAACCCGAGTGCGTCTTCACCTGCGAATTAGCAGGCTAATTCGCCAAATAGCGCGCTATTTCACAAAAAAACCCGAGTTGACTTAGGCTTCTAGCTCGAGCTAGAAACCCACGAAATAGCCAGCTAATTGCGTCTTCATTACAAACTAGCTCGAGCTAGTTCTGATCGGGTTAGTTTCCCGGATCAGAATTAGTGGGCTATTTTGGAAACTCGGGCTGATGAAGCCGGGCCTTACATGTAGCTGGCATTACATGTAGTGGAAAAGAATTTTTGCATTCAAAATAAGATTCCCTTTCGCATATTTTTATGTCTTTTGCTAGTTTTTAACCTGAGATTTTTTGTTAGATTACCAGAGCAATTTTAGAGCTTTGCAGAGCTAAATCGCCCTGTGCTTGTGTGCACTTTTTTTTGCTGATTCACACATCACTTGATAATGAGGATTATTACATGTACGTCTTCGTTTGAACAGACTGAAACTGATAACATAGTATTCTGACATACAAGCGAGTCAATGTGGATCCGTAACAATAGCATATATACGGAATTAGCTTTTCGCAAATGTGCAAGAGCATTTGCATTTTTTCCTCACCAGCTTTATTACATGTATACTCGCTGAGGAAAAGGGGAAGGGTGAGAGAAAGGGGGAGGGGAAGGGAAAAGAGGGAGAAGGGAAATGGGGGAGGGGAAGGGAAAAGAGGGAGAGGGGAAATGGGGGAGGGGAAGGGAAAAGGGGGAAGGGAAGAGGGAGAAGGGAAATGGGGGAGGGGAAGGGAAAAGAGAGAGGGTGGGGAAATGAGGGAGGGTGGGGGGAAATGAGGGTGGGGAAAGGGGGAAGGGAAGGGAAAGGGGGAGGGTGGGAAAAAGAGGAAGGGGGTAGGGGGAGGGGAAGGGGGAGGGGAAGGGGGAGGGGAAGGGGAAGGGGAGGGGAAGGGGAGGGGGGAGGGGATTGGGAGGGGGGAGGGGAGGGGGAGGGGGGAGGGGAAGGGGAGGGGGGAGGGGAAGGGGAGGGGGGAGGGGAGGGGAGGGGAGGGGAGGGGGAGGGGGAGGGGAGGGGAGGGGGAGGGGGGAGGGGAGGGGGGAGGGGAGGGGAGGGGGAGGGGGAGGGGAGGGGAGGGGGGAGGGGGGAGGGGAGGGGGAGGGGGGAGGGGAGGGGGAGTGGGAGGGGAGGGGGAGGGGGAGGGGAGGGGAGGGGAGGGGGGGGAGGGGAGGGGAGGGGAGGGGAGGGGGAGGGGAGGGGAGGGGAGGGGGAGGGGAGGGGAGGGGAGGGGGAGGGGAAGGGGGAGGGGAAGGGGGAGGGTGGGGTGGGGGAAGGGGAAGGGGAAGGGGAAAAGGGAGAGGGGAAGGGAGAGGGAAAAGGGAGAGGGGAAGGGAGAGGGGGAAGGGAGAGGGGAAGGGAGAGAGGGGAAGGGGGAGAGGGGAAGGGGGAGAGGGGAAGGGGAAGGGGGGGGAGAGGGGGAAGAGGAAGGGGAAGAGGGGAAGGGGAAGGGGGAGGGGAAGGGGAGAGAAAGGGGGAAGGGAAAGGGAGAGGGGAAGGGGAAGGGGGAGGGGAAGGGGAGAGAAAGGGAAGAGAGAAAATGGAAGGGGAAAGGGAAGCGGTAAAGGGGAAGGGGGAAGGGAGAAGAATGTTTTAAACCACCAAGGGAGGGGGATACTGCATTGAAAACTAAGTCTGGAAAATATGACGAAAACATACAATTTTTTTTTTTTTTTACAGAGGGCATTTGCCCCTTATGCCCTCTTCCAAAGTATTTGCTCTATTATCTACTTCAAGTATCTATACATGGAAATCATAATTACCCTAATCACACTCACAGGTCATGATAAAACACTGTCTCAAGTTTGGAAATTGAGCACTTTTAAGTACTACAATACTTGAAAATGGGGTATGAAAATCATGACTTTATATAGCAACACTCAGCACTGCAACTCAAAATTTTTACAAACTTGTGGATTGCTAATTTGTGTTTAATAGAGCATCTAAACACCGGCCTACATGTAATATGGAGAAAAATGAATTCTTTTTTTCCTCCAGGAATGTGATCTAAAAAAGATCAATAAATGTGCATATAAACATAATTATGTTTATTTGTAAAAACGTGGAAAACATACAGTGTAGAAAGAATATTATTCTTGTAGAACCCAATGAGAGTTATCTCATATCACTTTACACAGACTTAAAGTTAATGTCAGTCTTTAGCAACACAAAAAAAATGAACAATGAAACAAAATTCAGCCTGGACTGATATGGGATGCAAGATTTACCTGAAAGTAACCTCTGAGAAAAATATTTCTTATTAAAAGAAATGAAGTCTGCAGGGAAAGAGCAGACGCATTTTCACGCACGAGAGTCTCTACCTTATTGTTATTATTTTCACCAATGATTTAAGAATTAAGCCATGTCACATACTGAAATTTCACATGCATGAACACCCCTATGGCTTTCACCAGAGCATGGTTGACCTTTAGTGACTGTACAAACTAGTCTATTCATCCTTCCCCGGCATTGTTTAAACTACTAAAGAACAACGGAGCTCACTATCTACAATTCACTAGACTAAATACAATAATCAAACAAAATCTAAAAAGCTGAATTACAAACAGAACATATGGAAGGGAGATGCTACATTTATGAACTGTTTGCATATATTCAATACGAGTACATGTGTACTGTAATACACGTATGAGCAGCTATTTGATTTGTCAACTCTAGAAGACAACTCAAATGTCCCGTACAGATCGGAGCACGCCACTGAACTTTTGGTATTGCTTACATAAGAGGACAATGGCACTCACGGCCACATGGACTAATCAAACAAAAGCTAAACCTGAATTATATAACCAAATATACATGAATGATAGAAAGAGAGAGAGAGAGACAGACAGACAGACAGAGAGAGATTTTATTCTGCTGTAAGTATGAAATGTTCACAAAAAAAAGAGAGAGACCTGCTGCAGCACTAACCTCCTTTGGCAAGACATTAATCTACATTTGCCACACTCGACCCAGGTGTAGTAAGTGGGTACCTGGTAGGATTTATTCCTTGAATGCACTGAGCGCTATGGTTGCCAGAGCTAAAGCCAGGGTAATAATATCCAAAGTCTTTTGGAAGCGCATAGACGTTATAACATTATGTGATATGCACTATACAAGAACGGAATATTATCATTATCATTATTTCATGACCAATAGTAGCTACAAAAATCATTTTAAACTGATGTTAGCAAATTGTACAGTTGAAGAATAAACTATTTTCTTTATGAAGTGGAGGCCATTGTTACATGTACAGCTTCTTGCTATTATTTACAGCTCATGTTACTTGTGCTCAAGTCTATTGTTAATCCAATCATACTTATACTGTAAATGAATTCCATAGTAAAATACTTGTGACTGAATTATTATTAACAGGCTAGTAGGCATTGCAAGAAATATCAGTAATTTCTTAGATTCAAATACGTCCACTGAGGAACCAGAGTTCAATGTTCAATACATTGCATGAAAAACTACAAAACCTACTGTAAAACCCCAAATGAAAAAAAGCAAAACACGTGCGAGCTGAGAGTGTTTCAGCTCTAAAAGAGCTCTGATAAAAGAAACAATAAAATACATAACAATCAATGCGAGAAAATCTCACTTATAGTTTAGCAAAATCCCAAAAGAGCTCCTACTTTGAAAACCTATTTCTCTTAGATTTCGCAAGGGGTCCAAATTTGTGAAAGTTTCATGCCACAAAAATGACTGAATTTCAACGCTGAATGAAGTTCGGCGACTCGGCAAAGTTTGTTTCTGCCAAAATGGCCTTTGTGACAACTCGCAAAAGCTTTGGGTTTTACAGTATTTGAAACAAGTGAATGAGTAAATTACGCAATGCGTAATAAATGTCCCCGCCGGAAGTGCAGATCTGTGGAAATTAACTAGCCTGAACCTTAAAACTTCAGTGAAAAACTTTAGTGAATAAAATAATAATGTTACTGCATGCAAAAGAAGAGAATACCAACAATGCATGTATACAACTGAAATATAAAACATGAAAACATTATGAACCTTCAGCCATTTTGAATAAATTTGCATAAATTTGCATGAATAATGAATTTCAAAATTCTGTGTAGAAGTTTGGAAGCCCCCACCAGCCCTATCAGATAAAACAATCGGAATCAAAATCCGATGTGAAATAGAGGAGAAGTAGCATTTTTCGTCAATTTTGAATCAATTTGCATAAATTTGCATAATTAATGAATTTCAAAATTCTGTGTAGAAGTTTGGAAGCCCCCACCCAGCCCTATCAGATAAAACAATCGGAATCAAAATCCGATTTGAAATAGAGGAGAAGTAGCATTTTTCGTCAATTTTGAATAAATTTGCATAAATTTGCATAATTAATGAATTTCAAAATTCTGTGTAGAAGTTTGGAAGCCCCCACCCAGCCCTATCAGATAAAACAATCGGAATCAAAATCCAATGTGCAATAGAGGAGAAGTAGCATTTTTCGTCAATTTTGAATAAATTTGCATAAATTTGCATAATTAATGAATTTCAAAATTCTGTGTAGAAGTTTGGAAGCCCCCACCCAGCCCTATCAGATAAAACAATCAGAATCAAAATCGGCCAAGAAATGACGGAGAAGTAGCATTTTCTAACATTTGAGCACACACGGACAGACGGACGGACGGACGGACGGACGGACGGACGGACGGACGGACACACACACACACACACACACACGCACACACGAACGGAGCCCGTTTCATAGTCCCCTCCCGAACTTCGTTCGGCGGGGACAATAAAAACAAAATAAAGGGTGTATCTGTACTTACCGATGTAAACTGGATATTGACTGGTTGATCAAACTGCAGAACAGATTTCATTTTCTCAATGTAATGAAAATGTTCGTCTTTGCCCATGTCCAACACATCATCAAAGCTGAATGACCCTGGGAAGTTACCTTTGCCCATCATTATCACAGATTTCAGCATAGGCAGACTGCAGGAGAAAAATAATATTCATAGTCCCATATATTCAAATTAATAAATAAATATTAAGGGGAAGTCCACCCTGATATCAAGTTGGTTGTGTATGAAGCAGAAAAATTAAAGAAACAGATCGATGATAGTTTGAGCAAAATCTGACAAGAAATAGGAAAGTTGTGCATATTTGAAGTTGTAATAAATCAAACACAAATTGGCAACTCTGTGACGTATCTTGAGAGCTCCTCTCCCATTTGAACTGTACTAAGAAAACATAAATCTCCACTTTTTCTAAAGAAAATATTCAATCATACATGCAACTTAGACATAATCATTACACGTATGTTTAAAAAAAAAACCTATACGTCACAAATGTGTTCCTTCATCAACAACTAAGAAAATGAAAAGTTATGAAAGTTTCTACAGACCAAATGAGAGAGGACCTCGCAAGATACACCACCAAGTTGCCAATTTGTGTTTGATTGATTACAACTTTAAAATTTCATAACTTTCTTTCTTTTTTTTGTTGTTGCAGTTTGCTCAAGCTTTCACTAATCTGTTTCTCTCATTTTTCTGCCTTTATTCAAATTAGCTAAATACTAGGGTGGACTAACCCTTTAACATCATCATCATTATATTCAGATGTTGCTATACATACTGTATATTCAAATCAATACTAGTAAATAAATATCCGAACAATGATACATTGTATTCAACTATTCATATTATCATATTTATATATTCTTTGATAAATTCCTACATATTTCTATTCACATTAAGAAATTAAATTCCTGAACAAAACACTCTTGTTCATATATTGTCTTTCAGAAATACTAATTCTAATCCATTCTGTAGTGAAAGACAAGATGTATGAATTCCATAATAAACTTACTTTTCGCTTTTGATGTTGCCTGGTGTTGCTGTCGCTAGCTCAGGACAGATTCCACTCAGCATTTCATAGTAGTTCTGGGTTTTGAATGATTGTGCTGACACGATGGCCTTTACACCAACCTACGTCAAAATAAAGATGAAAAAAAAAAATCTAGAGTACATAATTTTGTTCTTGCAAAGTTTCCTAGCTTTTTCAAATGCTCCTCTAGGGATTTGAACAATTCTAAAAATTGATATTCTAATGAATTCTATTACTATCCATTTTCTTCATATGACATCAAAAGAAAATTAATGTTTATAAGGATTGGTTAAATCTTGACAACTATAGATGTAACCAGTTCGTTTAAGATAATGGCGAGTATTAACTTGTTAACGAAGCTTTTCAACCACCATTTCTCTCTCCATTTTCTTTACTTTTAATAATTAACCTCATTTTTGGTGTTAATATCTTAACACCTCAGTCATACTGCCAGACCAATTTCAAACCTAACAATAACTGACAAAATATTGGCCACTCAAGGTAATAATGTAATATTTTGTTCAGTCTATTGTCAGTCTGGTTGGTGTGACTAAAATATATAAAATAAAAAGGACTAAAAAATAGTCTTCAGAAGTAATTTTGTGGAGTTGTTACCTTCTTCATGGCATATTCAAGCTCATTCTGGCGATATGCAGGGTTGATGTTGACCAGGATGGCACCTATCCTAGCAGTGGCAAATTGAGTAAGGACCCACTCCAGGGTACTGGGTCCCCATATACCGACACAGTCATCTTTCTGGACTCCAATGGCTTGCAATCCAGCTGCTAACCGATCACACTGAAAACAGGAATTAATGCTGGGATTGTCTGTCATTCAGTAATTTGAATTATTCAAGCATAAAAATAACTTTCAGCATGTTTGTTAGGGTTTTTCAAAATTAAATAAATTGCACAAATGAACATAGCAAAGGACTAGCAAATTTTTCTTTTAGAAATATGCATGTAAATCATTTCACACATAAAAGAAAGGAATTACAATGTATATATCGCAGCCAAGTATCTTTGAGCACTAGTTTGTTTTAATAGCAAGAGTTCCCAATTATGACTCAAGCATTGTATCACCAAAAAGCACAAGTTATCTGAATACAGAGTAACCATAAAGATTAACCCTTCCTATGCTGATGGTGGCAATCTAGCCTGAGCCTAAGAATTCCAATTTTGCACTGTTTCAAAAAAAAAATATCTGTTTTACATTTTCTTCGAGTCCTATAGTAATAGTATAGTGATAGGAAAGGTCTGATGAGCTGCACATCTTAGGGTGTGTTTATCGGGGCGATTCTACCTTCTAATCGGCGACTGATTAGCTTACCAGTTACCGGCCGTAACCCTCGATAAACACGAACGCGACTTGATTACCTCATTAGCTTACCAGACTTGAGTCCCGCAAAAAGGTGGGATTTGATTACCGTTTGAGCCAGATACGCGACTCTAGTACCGGCGATAAACACAACGCGATTTGATTCGCGAATACATTTCGCAACTTCACACTCTCGTTTCCGGTTAGGACGAAAGCGCGCGGCTACTAGCCTACTAGCTAACTAAACAGCACAGTACACGTGTCGCTGGAATTGACCTTTACTTCCTAGGTCATTTAGCTGGATCCTGCGCGATGCAAAGCAACGGGCTATCCCAGTTTTGAGTCGCGACGATAAACACGGCATCCTGAGAAACCGCATTCATGGGCGCGATCGTATTCGCGACTCTATTCGCGAATCAAGTACCCTTTTCTAATTTCTAGAAAACGATAAACACACCCTTAGTGACATCAGAACAGTCACAGGAATACCCACCCACCTGTGCTCTTTTCAGCATCATCTCTGGACAGGGAGGCATTCAAAATTTTCTGCCATTTTGATATCATGATCTGCATGAACATTTAGAACCTCATTCCGAAAGAACCTACACTCTCTATTCTAATTTTGATTAGTAATCACATGGCAATATCTTTTTTAATTCATTAGTAATTGGGTTGCAAGCTTCGCAGTACCTTATTTATGTAGTTTTGTACTCAGTGTAAAAAATATCTTTTTTTTTTCTTTTTGTTTCTGCTTTTTCAAGGAAGCTCTTCTTGTATTTTTGCCATCGTAAAAGTAAGACTTCTTCAATTTATGCAATGATTCTTAAATATTTTATAGTGTTTTTTTTTTTACCACAACCTCTGTTGTAGTTTTCTCTTTTTCATTTTCTTTTTTTTTTTTCGCTTTTCAGAGGGACATCGCTCTCACTCCTATGTATTCTTTTCACTCATTCAATCATTTACCTCTTCCCTGAACTGTGAGAATGTCCTCCTGACTTTGTCCTCCTGACTTTGATTCTTACATATTTTATAGTGTTTTTTTTTACCACCACAACCTCTGTTGTAGTTTTCTCTTTTGAAGCTTTTCAGAGCGACATCGCTCTTGCTCCTAGATATATTCTTTTCACTGCTAGTAATCATTTACCTCTTCTCTGAACTGTGAGAACGTCCTTCTGACTTTGTCTTTGGAGAACACAAGGTACTCTCTAGCAGGGAACTTCTCTGCTGTATCATCTACAATCTGGCCAATAGTCTTGCCTAAGAGGGGCAGAGAGGGGTCAGCCTGACGGTAGCTTAGACTATGAACATAACTGAAACGGAAATAGGAAGATGGATAAAATGAGAGTTTATTTGACATTACTTCAGGACAGTAGGAAACAGTCATTTCCTTTTTTTTTTTTTCATTTCTGTAAAAATAAAACTACCGTTAGTATTCATTATTTCATTTATTTTATTTCGGTGTATAGGCTATAGAAGACTGAACATTGCAGTTCAAACACTGATAACAGCCGAGTTTACGGTCATTATAATATCAAAATTGAAATCAAATTGCATTACAGGAAAACACAAATTTAAATAGGTATCTGGATCTAGAGATATATTCATCAAATAAAAGAAAAAAAGTGGGGAAAAAATAAAAAAAGAAGGAATCAGAAGATTAAAAGACAAGACAGAAAGAAAACTAAATAGGCAAGAGAGAAATTCAACGACAAAATAAAAGAGGGGAAGGTAGAAACAGAAAACAAATTCTAAAAGAACTTTACAAGTTTACATGTTCAATACTTTATAGTCTCATATGTAAAATGGGGTGACTATTTCGGGAGCATTTCGACAGTGATTTTTTACCGACAAGTTTCCTCTCAGCCAATCAGATGCAAGGATTTCAGTAGCTTATAACAGTTGTCAGTAAATATCACTCACAAGACACTTGATGAAACGCTCCCCTGGCCTATTCTGGGAGCCTGTCCCGAAATGGTCACCCCATTTTAGATATATGAGATTGATACTTAGACCATTCATGTCATTCACAAAAATCTTGTCAGCCCAAACAAAGACGCCAGGTTTGGCCCCTCAGAGCCCCTAAAAGGGCCCCCAAGTAGGGTCGATTTCAACCCATCTAACATAATATGTGCCAAACTTTGTCAGAAGGAAGGTGTCTTACTATACATTACCAAAACACACCTGACAAAATTTTCCGTCGGGATGGGTTGTCAGATGGCCCCTAAAAATTGGGGGAAATTTTTCCTCTTAATGCTCACTGACCAAATTTTGTCAAAAGGAAGAGGTATGGGTGTGCATGACAAAAATATGAAACTGACAAAAATTTCCATCAGGAAGGGGGTGTAACATGCCATCGAAAAAACCCAGAGCCCCTTAACCAAGCTATGCTGCCCAAATGCTCTGAATGTAGAGAAAACCATTTTTGGGGCCTTACAACCTTAATAACTCCAAAGTGTTTCATTCAATACAGGTTAAATGTAACATTCTTGGGGTGCAATTTCAAATGATTATTTCAATAATAGTATTGCTTTTTCAAGTAGTCAAATGATATTGTCAGGATTATGTAATGTAAGCAAACCCATTGTCTATCGGCACCTGGGGGGTGTTTTATCAAATGGTCATAATGACAAGATCAGCGACATCCTGACGCTGTCGCTCAACTTGTCGGCTAACTGTTGTCTGTTTCACAAAGCCATCTTTGCCAAGAGCAGCGACAGCTTCCCTGACAAGTGACTTGTCGGTACTCCAAACCGGCCATATCTTTTTAGAACGCCATCACAAATCAGCTTTATTATTATTATTATTATTATTATTACTAGCATAAATTACCTGTGGCACTTTGGGGGGGGGGGGTCTTCTCCTGTGTACAGCCCAAGTACCCATTCACAGTAAAAGGCAAGTAGTTTATTGATGAAATTGAGGGGGGGGGGGAGAACTTGAATATCATTACGGAGTGAAATCAAAATGGTGTATTTAGTAAGCAGTCAAGAGGCAATTATGGTAATATAGAAATATTATCATTACATGTATTAAGTCCAAAATAAATGTGTAAGTACATGTACCCTACAATGTACAACAGATTGCATTTGTTTGTAGTTCTTCAATTAAAGGTTGCTCAATCTTGTATAGTGGAATGTTGAAAGAAGCGAGAGAGAGAGAGAGAGAGAGAGAGAGAGAGAGAGAAGGATACAGCGGGAAACATTGCCTGGGGAAAATGAGAGAGAGAGAGAGAGAGAGAGAAACAGTGGAAAAATGAGAGAGAGAGGGAGAAACAGCCAGTGAAACAGCCAGTGAAACAGCCGGTGGGAAAAATGAGAGAGAGAGACTCATAGACAGTCAGAAAATGATAGAGAGAAAGAGAGAGAGAGAGAGAGAGAGAGATACAGCCACAGTGGGAAAAATGACAGCGAGAGAGAGAGAAAAAAATAGACATGCAGGGGGCCGGGGATAGATAGAAATTATAAAGAATACAGGAGAGAGAGAGAGAGAGAGGGGGGGGGGGGGGCTGTTGTGATGAAAAGTGATAAGATTTGTGTAGTGCTTCCACTGGCATGTTTAGGTTTCTGATATATTTTTTTCCTGGTAGGTTAAGTAGTTATGCATTGAAGGAATTGATAAAAATGTTAGAACATGCACTGAAAATGCATATCTTATGGAACTCGTGCATCTTTTAAACGTTATATGGGCTATTAGAATACAAAATTCAGTTTCATTCAAATAAATAACAATATCGACATGTGTATGTTAGATTATGTCTTTTTTATATAGAAATGTAAAGCACAATGTACAAAATATAAACACGTCAACTAAAGGCAAGATATGCTACAGTATACGGATGAAAAGATCATGATTTTGAGATGGCATGTTATCATTAATGTAAAAAGAAACTACTGTATAAGCCATAAATTTCGTGGCCATAAATTTTCGCAAGTAGGACTAACCAGACTACAAGTATTTCGCGAGTAGTTGAATTCGCGATCGGAAAATTCTCAAATCTACAAATAGCAGTGATGATGTACTTTTGCAAAGCGAAGTGGTGAATTTCTGACCAGGAGACAACAAATTCAACCGACTTCTAATGTTGGCAATATTTTGGAGTGTTGTTAAATTTGGGACCCACTCATGATGCGTGAAATTCGCGAAAATAAAACCCCCGCGAAATATATGGCGTATACAGTACTCTGTACGTCTGTTATAGATACACTGTATTGGTTGTTTAAGCGATAAACTATTTTTACTCTGTTATATTCATGTCTATATTTTTAATAAACATTCATATATATATATATACAACAGAGTGTCCTAAAACACATGTCAAACAAAATATAAACGTGTCATCAGAATATATGAGATGGCATGTTATGTGAAAACAAAGCACTATGAATTTGTATGTTACAGATACACTGCGAAGACGAATCTAGATCGAGAGTCAGATCGACGACATCGACATCGAAGCCGAAATATTTACAGCCGTTCCCGATGTCCGATGTGACTGAAATTCAGGTGCTAGTTGTACTTGTAGTTCTAGATTCAGGCGGGATGTGCATTAGCGCCTGCAATTTCTGACTGTTGAACAATTTTCAGATTAAGTCTAACATTACATATACAACCATGCATGCCATGGATTCACTGGACGGAAACACACTGAATGAAGGCCGAGTGCATGCAGTGTAGATCTACGCGCAACGCGACGGTTCATTCATCAGCATAGCCTTAAGCATACCGTACGTGTAATGTATGCCTATGTAATTTCGCTGAGCCAAAAAAGGTCGAAAGGACTGGGAACTTCGAAGCTTTACTCGGGGCCTGCCAAAGAAAGTTACGAATTGTAAAAACCTTTTGAATAATGCGACCAAAATACCACAAACAACCCCTTTCATGACAATCTGGGAACAATATAACCACGTTTACAAAAAACCCCAGCTCGATTGAGTGCAAAATCGCCGAGAAAAGCGCCGTCAAACAAACGGAAGGACAGACAAGATCTGAGCTTAGCCAAATTATAGTAAGGATTATTAAGTATTGGCGTCACCTGTGCCTGGGAGGGGAAAAGCGAACTGAATCACTGTAACCCTTAGGTCTCTGCTCGCGATATAACTGATTGGAATGTGCAGGTGTACCACTACAACTTTAAGTTAGCCTATAGATGGGCTGCGAAAAATGAAAAATGTAAATACAGAGAAATTTACTTCCTGATCTCCAAGCACATTCCTTTTCAAGTAGTTTTTACTTTTACTAATGTTTGTATTGTACAGACAGACAATATGTTCATATGGCTTCTTGACCCCCAACAAATAAATGAGATTAATAACAAAAGTACCGACATCCGTCTACCACAGACACACGATCGAAAACGGAACAGTCTGTTTCTACAGACCCATGTGAACAACAATAATTTATCATGTATGTATTTTCCCTATGACTGATATAAATAATATTACATGTATTTTACATGAATATAAAATTGGGTCATAAAATATCTTATTTTCTCTAAAGTGAACACGATTTGGGTCCTCTTTCCATAATTAGTCAATTACAGTATCCTCTTACTTATCTAGATTTGCAGTATTAATTTTCACTGCCATTTTTGATATTTTGGAACAATTTGCGAAAAAATGAGCCTCACAATCTTTTGGGGTATTTGACGAATATTCCGATGGACTGTGATAAAGACTATGATTTTAGCAGGTAATTCCAGCGTGACATACGGGACATCCAACCCTCACATTTTTATGTTTTTACTTGATATTTCATATTTCATTTAAAAGTGATGCTTAATTTGATGTAGAGATGTGATCTATAGGGTTTGGTCAACAAAATGGGGGGAAATTTTTTTTCAAGCCCCGCCCACAAATTGTGGGTGGGGCTTCAAGTTCAGCGTGACAGACGGGACATGAATTTACCAAGCCATTTCTGCTTCTATACTTTTCGACTAAGCTCTCCTTACTAGAAAATCTTGAAACAAAATATGTGTATTCATGTTATCACTTGTTGGTACCTTTCTGAAATCTGCTAGTATACATTTGAAATTTCATCTTACTTTTGGAGGAAAATGCCAAAAAGTGAGCGTGACAGACGGGACAATAAAAACGTGACAGACGGGACACATTGAGATAGTACACAAAATAGAATTTTTAAAGACAATCAATTTTCCAGCATTAAGTACCTTATTCTCGTGTTCTAAAGGGGTTAAAGGGTCATCTTTAATATCTTGAAACATAATAGCAAAAGGATTTTAATTTTCATCCACCGGAAAATTTTCATGTAGTCCCATCCATACATATTTTTGCTGTAGATGCCTAACGTGACAGACGGGACATTACTTTATGAATCATAATTATCTTTATAAAAATAAATTCCGCCGAGTTAGCAGTAGAAATGAATTTCCCCTCTACCAAAGAGCAAGACTGCAAAATTTTATTCAAAAACAATGGTCTAATTTATTGAAAATGCAAAAAGTACCTTAAAAAACGTGACAGATGGGACAAAAATCCATTTGACCTTTGACCTCCATTAAATCAGAAGAATATTACTATTTTTAAAATTTTTGTATATAGACATAAAATTCCCCTTTGTCCTAAATAGATTTGGTTGTCTTTATTATTATAACAGATGAAATTTCTAAAAATGACTCAATATGTAATTAACCATATTGTGCCATAAAAATGTGTAATTTCATTTTTGGGTTAAAAAATGGCCATTTTGGGTCAAAATATTTAAAAAATTAAAAAACTGAATATTGTTTCATAAAGTTCAAATCATGCATATTCAAGTGACATAGAAGGAAAATGTTCAAAATAAACTTTGTTTTTTCACCAAAAGTGGACATTTTCATGGAATTACCCAGTATCGATATCATTACCTCAATGAGTTGTCGTTTATCATGTCTTTGTGAAATGGTTTGTCGGATCTAATTTCCGTAGATCGCTGACAATCTATGACTGTCATGGAGTTGATTTGATAAAACCCCCTGAAATCTACCATTCATGTGTTAATTGCACAAATACATGTACCTTGCAAGCTCTCTCTTATACCTTGTCAAACAGGCGCAGATGGACAATAGGAGTGTTTACAATCCTGACAATGAATATCATTTGACTAACTTTATTTTTGAGAAAGCAATACAATTTTCATAATTTAATCAAATATTATTGAAATGATCATTTGACACCAAATTGCAACCCAAGAAAGTTACAACAGTCGGCTTAACTATAGAATACCCTACCAAAATGCTATATATACGTTGGTCTACTCATAATTGTATGGTAGTGGATCCAGTGTCCGAACACTTTTCAGAAAATCAACGATAGCAAATAAAATATCAAACGAATATCTGTCAAACCTACGTAATGAATGCTCAAAGTCCTACAGAAAAAGAAGTTGATGGAATTTTAAAAAGACAACGTAGATTTAATGCGATATTCCCTTCCGAGTGAACCCCTTCCCAACGACGCGGCGTTTTGGTCCCTTGAAAAAGGTAAGTATTTCCGAACGTGTAAAACCTATGGGAAAAAGACACAACCTTTGTTTCAATAGTGTGGTTTTCATACGCGTAATCCCACGCGTATGAAAACCCATTTTAGGCGTTTAACTGTACACGTTCGGTAATACAATCTGTTCGGAATTACAATCCTTGACTATACTACCGGTAGACGGATGCGGGCTAACTCGGCACTAGGGCGAACTCGGCCTTGGCAGAAAATCGCTACGGAGTGAGCCCAGAGAGTTAAAGTGATCGCAAACACTTGTGTTGAATTTCGCATTTAATTACACATTTCAAAACACTTAAATTCAAATTATTTGATATCAATGAGTAAAATGATTAGCAAAGAAGTAATGTTGACAATTTCAAGAAGTAAAATTATGCAAAACATGAAATTTAAGGCTAAAAAATTGTACGGCCTATGTAAATTTGACCTGAATTGAATGAGACAAATTATAGTCAAGGATTGTAATTCCGAACAGATTGTATTACCGAACGTGTATAGTTAAGCGCCTAAAAGGGGTTTTCATACGCTTGGGATTACGCGTATGAAAACCACACTATTGAAACAAAGGTGTGTCTTTTTCCCATAGGTTTCACACGTTCGGAATTACGGTACCTTTTTCAAGGGACCAAAACGCCGCGTCGTTGGGAAGGGGTTCACTCGGAAGGGAATATCGTGTTACATCTACTTTGTCTTTTTAAAATTCCATCAACTTCTTTTTCTGTAGGACTTCGAGCATTCTTTATGTAAGTTTGACAGATATTCGTTTGATATTTAATTTTCTATCGTTGATTTTCTGAAAAGTGTTCGGACACTGGATCAACCACCATACCATACCATTGGAGAAACTTGGCGGCTTCGACTCATTCGGGCTAACAAGCTTTTTGTGAATGACATGGATGGTCTAAGTAACTTTTAGGGGTCAAATTTCACATACGTAAAATGGGGTGACTATTACAGGATAGACTCCTCGTCTATTAGGGAAAACGGGGGAATTTAGAAATATAAAATGAGATTCACATTAGCACAGCAACTTTACCTAGTGGTGGACAGACAGCGATCGCACTCACGCCCGGAGCTTCGGCGTGTTCGGTGAGCACTTGTGGTGTTAGATGAAAGGCCCAATGCGGAGGAGACACGCCTACCGTGTTGCGAGAAGGTTCGTAATTTGAGCATTGTTGTCACTTTTCTGTAGTTTGTCAGTTAAACTGAATTTACTAAATAATATCCACACGTATTACTACAATGATTTCTGCGGGAGACATTAACTGGCCATCAATACTGACCTCGTAAATTTCTTAAGAAAATTATAAATAAGCCGATCTCCCTCTAAGACTAAGGTACCGGTAGCCATCCAGTTGACATAGGGTGCAATGCAGGTGGAAGAGAGATTCCCTGCGTCTACAGTACATACACGTGTAGCACATAGTACCGTGGTCTATGCAAGGAGTTATACTCCTTGGTCTATGTATCCGTCGTAATAATGTGAGATTGAAAGTTCAATTAAATTTCAGCTCAGAAAGAGAGAGAGAGGAAAAAAAAAACTACAAACACAAATAAAAATACATAAAAATACAACAGGCTTATAGTTTATGCTGAAATGATTACTTTCAAGGCCTACTGAACTTGGGGAAGATGGGTGGGGGTGGGGGTGGGGTATGGCAGGGGCGGGGTATGGCAGGGGCGGATCCAGGGGCTGATCCAGGGGCTGGGTCCCCAGGCAAAAAAAGAAGACACCCAAAACTGATGACATATTTTGTTTGTTTGTTTTGTCTTTTTTTTGGGGTTGCTTGTTTGCTTGACAGAAAATTTTCAGAATATTGGTCCCCTCCCTCACAAAATCCTGGATCCGGCACTGGTATATTGGATATTGGTGTATTGAGCATGCACAGATCCTTGCAACACGTTGGTCACTTTGACGGTCCACCGGGATGGAGAGGTTCATCCTTAATTCTCAGGGGCCCCATTCACAAGCATAGATTTTTGGGGTCCCAATTTGCATCATGATTGTTTGTCATGATTCCCATGTCTTGTTTTTTTTTAATAAATTGAATTGAATTACATTGACACAAAGGAAAAAAAAAAACGATGGTGACTTGTACATATGCATGTTTAAATATTGCCCTTTCACCATCAGGATACTAATTTTGTTTGAAATATGAGGTACTTAAGAACAGAAAGGTGTCAATAATTACTGGTAGAGCCAATTTCTTATTTTATATGTTAGTTCAGCTCTAACCAAAAATGACATTAATTAAAGAGAACAAAAAGCTGAAAAAAAATATTTGATTGGAAATATTCAATTTTTAAAATTATATTTATCATCAGAGACATAGTACATCAAAGTTTTGTTTTGAAACAGAACAAGGAAAAGATATGTGATTATACACAACCTAATTATGAAACACATTTAAATATGACACCTTCTATTCTTCTCTTTGTTGAATATTCTCTCAATTTGTTATTTGTCTTCTTTCTCAGACTCTCTCTCTCTCTCTTTCTCTCTTCCTGCCTTTCTTTGATTTAATCTCTCTCTCTTCTCCCCCTTTTCTCCCCCTCCCTTCTCTCTCTCTCTCTCTCTCTCTGTTTCTCACTCTTTTTTTCTTTATCTCTCTCTACCTCTTTAGATGCAAATATCCAACACTGATTGACACAATATCAGACTATAATTGTTATGACAAAAATAATTTATATTTCTTTATTGCATATTTGTTTAGAACTTATACAAACTATTTCAAATAATAAACAAATTATTTTAAATAAAATAATATGGGAAATAAAATAGGAAAGTAATAATCAAACTAAAATTTTTGATAGGAAAGTTTTCATTTCTGAGATTACCTGTCAACATATAATATCACAAAAAATGATCATGAACACATGTGATGGGCAGTATGCTATGTCACTATAAAACTAAATTTTCTTCAGGAATTTTAGGATCCCTCAAAAATATCCTTTTGCAGATATTTCATTATTTTCATTGTCAACTTATGGATATAAATACCAAAAGATTCAAATAATAAAACAATTAAATCCAAATATCTTTATAATCAAACAATTTAAATGTTTTCTGTTGAGAGGTCAATTATTGAATATTGAGTTATTTCTTTGAAAGGTGCTGATTTAATTCAAACGGCACAACTTAGAATACATTCATTGCAAAATAATTCACATGCCATTTGTCAGTGGAAAATTCAAACTTTTGTGTCTCATTGATATGATGTTAGTAAAATGTGAGGTAGAGCCTATGTTAATTATTTCGGACATCTTTGTGCAATTTATTATGAATAGGATTAAACAGCACATTTACATAATCAAGAATTGTAAACAGATTTAAGTCTATTTCTCACATAGTCATTAATTTTGATTATTTATAAAATGGAGAAAAATACAGAAACTTCAATACATGTAGATTACACACTTTATATCCTTGATATTTAAAAGTTGAAGTGTGTCAACATTTTATTTTTCTGTAACATCATGATTGATTTTGAGAATTAAATAGATTGCATATTTGATAGACAAAAGCTTAATTGTGTCAATATTTTTAATGTGATGTCATAGCTCATATACACGTAGAAATTCAAAAGTTTGCACAATTTTTCTTCATATCCAATATGTAAAAGTTTAAAAGTGTCACATAGCATCACAATTATTTCTGTTGTTTTTCTCTGTAGCAGCATGAAATATTCCCAGTTTGAACATCCACGTAAACGTCATATCCTACTACAATATAATAAATATATACTCAGCTCAGAGCTGTACACCTTACTACTCCCAAAACAAATAAACAACAACTTCTGATCAATTTGACAATCAAATTGCCACTACTATGTGCATTCATTCTCACTTTTAAGTGGAATGGTATGAAAATTAATAAATTCAATACTATTTCTAGTAGCTATACGCCACTTTATTCTGCATACAGGTAGATACATTTGTACCAAGGCCAGCAAACAGTAATAATAATCATGCTTTGAGCAAATATATGACATCTATGATGTGATCTAGCTTGGTTTTTTTAAAGGATTAAGAACAGAAGCTTTGAGCTAATCACATATGACAATTGGATTGCCAATTTAGACCTTACTATTGCCTTGAAAATATCTTTAAACTTTTATAAGACTTAATATGAAAGAGTGGACAGTTACATAGGATTTTACCAAATCAATGTCTATGTATCAACAACGAATTTGAAATGTTGACTGAAACCTCCAAAATTTTGATACTTGCCAATTATCAAGTTAATGTACACCACAGGATAAAATAAAAAGCCATTTGTTGCAATGTTCTACAAAGTAAAGAACACAGCTTGCGTAGAATTTACCTGTTCATATACTGTGACATACATCTATAAGTGCAAATGGCTTGAATATTGTCTGCGTACATCTTCAGATTTGATATACTGACATAATAATCTGAGTAGAAAGAACTGTGACTTCAGGTTTTCTTTTATTTCTTTTTGTTCCTCTGTTTGCTGAAAGCTACCGTTTCACACATATTTCAGTCCTGACAGAGCTCTTTGAGCTTGCTGATTCTTTAATAGTCACCCGGAACACAAAGGATCTGTTTGAAAGAGTTCCAAGAGTAGGATAGAATATGCGTCAAGGACGACTACATCCTGTTGTATCTGTCTTGAAACCTGCATATGGGGAGAGATAAAAAGATTGAAAATGCAATAATTTACTTCAAATTCACAATTTATTCTCCACTCATGAAAATATCATCTTTTACATAGGTAGAAATGCAAATGAAATAACACTAAACATAAAAACCGATTGAATACTTTATGTGAAGCCCACCACACACTAAAGGATCGTTCTGCGATCCGATTTTCGGAAATAAATCGCAATAGTATACAAATACACATGTATATACTATCATGAGAGGGTCTGGTTGGAAATATGGTCCCCAAGGTGACGTGAACCAAGACTATTTCCACATGAGGGGCGCAGCCCCGAAAGGAAAATGGTTGTCTTCACATCACGGAGGGTACCGTAGTTTAACCAGTGACTCGACTGTAGGCAGTATATATTTGATTTATATCCATCATCTTGAACAAAAGCCTAAGTCTAATGGTAAGCGGCACACGTACATACATACACAAACAGTTTGAAGAAGGGATGAATTTGCACAGATATCAAATGCATAATGATGACATCATCACGTGCCGGTGTCCAAAACAAAATGAATGGTGTCACAATGTAGTACGCACTTTTCGTGTGTGATGCCATACGCCATATATAGTATCCGTGAATAGTAGTACTATTCACGGATCAGGACATTAGATGTTACCCTCCATGGCAATTTGCTCGTTTGCATGAGGCTAGCGGGAATTGTGTTTTGTCACATAACTCGGAACAATCAATTGCCCAGATTCCTTTCATGACAGATATAACATTAAATAGAGGCAATTTAACCAAAAAAATCTACCTGATTCAGGTTCTGAACAATATGAATACTAAATACTGAGTTTGGTGCGCTGTCAGCCTTATATAGCCAGAACAAAGGCCAAAACAGTCTCAAATCGTAGACAATCATGGGACTGCTCTGACGTCACTACGACTGGGAGCTGATTCGGCCTTTCCTCCGACTAGAAAGTTCGCAACAGGCCATATTTTTTATTTGACTATCTATATTACTGTTCAGAACCTCAATCAAAAATATTTCATGTGTTTAAATGTTTATATCAAATGCTATTACATTTTCTTCCGAAATCGGATAGTAGACTGATCGTATAGTTTGCAGTGGGCTTAAGTCCAAGATACATGTAGATCAGGCTGGGTCTATGAAAAATATTTATAAAATAGTTGTATTATATGCAATAAGTTAACAAAGAAGCACTACATTTCTTCAACATTCAATATGTTTATGTTGCAATTATAACAGAAAGCAGAAGATTATCATGGGTAAACGTGTGGAGGGAGGGAAGGGGCTAATAAAAAATATAGTGTTTGTATGATGCAGCCTCCATTCAGTAGAGTGAAATAATATTACACATTGGAAGACAAACAACGAAAATAAGAGAGTTTCTCCAAGACAGGGTTCCAGCACTTCCTAGTATTAGTAAATTCCATGATTTTTCCATGACTTTTTAACGATAAAATGACAAAAAGCCATAACCATTTTTCTCCGCAATGTCATATAAATTCTGGAACTTACAACACCTCAGGCCTTTGTGACTGTTACTTTATCATAATATTCATAAATTTGTTTGATTGATATTGATATTTTCCATGACCTTTCAAAGACCTTATTTGGTAATTTTCCTGGGGGCGTTTCATCATGTGTCTTGTCAGTGATTTTTACCGACAAATTTGCTCTCAGCCAATCAGATGCAAGGATTTCAGTAGCTTATGACAGTTATTGCAACTGTCACTGATGACAAGTTTTATGAAACAGGGCCCAGATGTTCATGACTTATCCATGCCTGGAAATGTGTTTCCAAATTTGCATGACTTTTACCAGTTTTTCATAACCATAGGAACACTGTTCCTAAGATCATATATTCATTTCATACTTCGGATTTCATTTTATACGCCTTCTTAATATCTGATGGACTTGCTCACTTTTCCTATATTTCTTCAACATCACTTTATAAAATTGAAGAAAAAAAATCAAATGAAATGAAATGAACTGAATACAACTTCATTACCAAATTTTTTTTAAACCTTACCATCAAAGTAGAACTGAAGAATAATCGAATCGACATTTTTCGTTCTGACTTCAGCGTTGGCAAATAATACGGGATGTTCTTTGTATGCCATGGCAGCTATATGAATGATTTCCGGGTCATTCTTGAATGGGTATATGGTGACATCAAGAGCTCCTAGAAGAGAGTGGGATTTGATAATAATAATAATAATAATAATATGTCTTGTTTACCCAGGCAAGCCTCATCAGTATTATGTACTGTTCTCCCCGAGGGCCCTGCAATCATATTATTACCCCGACTTTACCCGAGCGACCATGATAAGGTGCTCAAGCATTCAACTAACTTCTTCCCACCGGGTACCCATTCACTTCATCTGGGTGGAGTGTGGCACATGTCGATTAATATCTTGCCAAAGAACTTCAGTGCCATGGCAGAGAATCGAACCCCGTACCTTGTGATCTGCAGTCCGGTGACTTGTCCACTAGACCACAACACCTCTATCAATTTTCCCATACAATCCCTGTTTCATTCAAGTTGTCTTCATTTTTAAAGTGAGAGCAGTCAACAAAGGTGACTGTATGGGAAGCCATCATACATACATTTTTCACTGCTTAAAGCATGACTATATGGTTGCAAAAGAAGCAATTTTTGAAAATGACATTGCCTCACAAAAATAGCCATAAAATCAAAATGCCTTACTCAAATTTGATAAACTTGGTGTCATTTTTAATAATTGGAAGAGAATTTTCTACCAAATAAAACAAAAACTAATGATATTGTGTCAATGATGTCACTGAAATTGCAGATCTCAGGTGTTGCATTCTTTCTCGGCCACCCTGTACAGAAGAGACTTAACTACTCTCTTTTGTTGCTCTCTGTCAGTTGTCAAGGAACCTAAAAATCCCAGGTGGCATCCATATGGTCGTAACTATCCGAAAATGGCCAGGTTAGTGGTATTCTGAAAACTATGTTATCTTTTACGTTAAAGGGCAATCCAACCTTGGTAATAAAATGATTTGTGTGAAAGCAGAAAGAATATAAGAATAGCAGGATGGTGAAAGTTTGAAAGAAATCGGACAAGGAATAAGAAAGTTACGGATGTTTGAAAAAAATTAGATCGCTACATCTATGCAAATCTCAAATTGGCAAGTTGGTGAGTCGATTGTAACATATCGTCGGTCAACTCTGAAAACTTAAACAAATTTAACTCTGAAATATCATTTATTCTCTGGTTTTCTCCTAAGCGCCTTTCCCTCAGGGCAGTACTCAAAATATATTGCAGACAGCACATCATTATAATTCCTCATAAAAGAAAAAAAAAATTTCAGACTGGGGTGTGCCGCAGCCGCCCTCGAAACGGGGGTCTAAGGAACTGACTAGAAGCGCAAAACATAGGGTCTTTGGAACGGTGAATCTATCCCAGCTGAGTGAAAAAACATGGGCTAAGGAACTACGTAGTGTGGGGATTCTATAGTGCATGCATACATGCAATTGCGCACGCCAGTGAATGGACGTACGTATCTTGAGAATGTGTGAGAAGTGAGAGAACGGCACTTAATGGAAATACGGGTATCTTGAGAACAGCGATTGGCTGTTGAAAAAGGGGGTCGTCAAAGCTACACGTACCAGTCTGTCCAATAGGTTGAGTGCACCCATCCCCCGGGGTCTGCGCAAAGCTGGCTGCTTACATGTATAGTGAAGGCCTAATGATAAGTGCTTTCTGGAACAATTTTTATTTGTTATGACAATTTTCACTAACATAAAAGACAACAGTTTTCAGAATATGGTCCTTGGTCTATAGTTGCTAACCTTCAAGTGGAATTGTGTGGATGACCTGAAACTTCTGCATGCCCTCATAGCGGAAGATATTGACTGAACTGGTGCGATTAATGACCACCAGGAAAAGCTGGTCGTGTACCGTCACAAACTCTAAGGACATGACTCGGAAAGCAGGGATCTCTTGCCAGAGGTCTACCTGAGATTCGCCATCGGCATCATACACATATCTATATATAGGAATGGTAAGTGCAATTTGGTAATCTATGATAATGATAATTAGTGTTTTAGACTGTAAAACACAGTGTTGAAATTTTTATAAGACCTTGGTCTCGGACCTTAAGGTTTCAAGAAAAAAAAAAATGGTGTTCCTTGCTAAGTAATCAAATAGGAGTAATTTCAAGATATTTTCAAATGTCTCACAATTTTAAATAAGGCTATCAGCTAAAGTTTGATGGTTTTTCATTTTCCTTCAAACTTAATAAGGTCTCAGTCTCGGAAAAGAAAGGAAAGTTTTGGTCTTAGTCTCAGTCTCGAACCTTGGTCTCGACTACATGTACAACACTGATCATAAACAAATTTGTTTGAGTTCATAGTCTTCCATGTTTTATCTCTTTGAAAGCAATTTAGTAATCCATGGAAAACATTTTTTCATAAGACTTTAAGCACAAATATTTTTTTGGTTTAATTCAAAGTCTTCCATGTCTTTTTTTTGAAAAGCAATTTGGAAATCTGTTTAATGTAAAATACTAATGTTGAGAGAAAGCAATACTTACGTGTAAACAGAGATGGGAAGATCGTAGTTCTCCCACTCCAACTGCCCCTCAAACTCATTGGCAAAGGCCACATAATATGTTCCATGAAACTCCTTGACAGCCACATCCGCTGCAGCGTTTGTGGTGATGACTACTTCCTTGACGAAGTCGCCCCAGATGGCAGACTCCACCAGGAAGGTTCTTTCTGATGTGTCCAGCCGGTTAGCCACGGCCAGGTGGAGGGTGCCGTCATAAACAAAGGGATGAATCTGTAGAAAATTGCAGGGATGGGAAAGTTGTATTTCCACTGGGGACTTTCAATGTGTGGTAACTTAGACTAAGATTGGATATAGGCACTGATCTGTGCACAGATTTATTAGACCGGAGTTGGCTGAGGAGCAGCCATTGTTTTTCTGTTGTGACATTTACTTTTTGTTGAAAACGTGTGTACAGTCATGTCACAGAGGAATAATAGGACAGAAGTTTCTAATGAACAGAAACGGCAATCATTTGTTATCAAACTAACAAATAAAGAGTTCAATCTAAACTAAAGAAATAATCAATCTTTCACTGAAAGATACCAACAGTTCTTTTCTGAGCTCACTCAAAAAAGAAGAACCAATGGTCTATTTGAAGACTAACTTACATGGTCTTTTCATAAATGCACTTCAACATCAATCATGATTTACTTCTTTAGATTAACATTAATGATTCTAATATATACGTTTTGACTAACAAGACATTATCCTGTACCTTGACAGCTCCCAGAGTATCGATGACATTGTTGTGATTGAAGCCAAGCGCGACGGTGTCCATGCAATAAATCGCTGACTGAACTCTGGTGGTCACATTGCCCGAGTCCACGGCCCAGTGGTTGGCTACGGCCAGACAAGGTTGGTTGGTGGTTGGGTCGGTGTAGTGGTCAACAGAGACAGAGCCCACGCCAGCAAGACGCTGGTAGATCACAAACTCGTTCATGTCAGGGGACCACACATAGATCAGGATGGCGCGGTTGGAGATTCCTTCAAAGGCTGCTGGTGTAACTACAAATGCAGGATGAAATATCATTCTGATTACTGTTACCATTATCACCATTACGTCGGTAGGGTGATAAAACCTCTTTATTAATAACTCATTTTAGCTAAGGAATACATGTAATTTGATGTTCTGATAAACCCATGCAGTGCAATCTGAAAGAATAATGCCACAAGCGATCATAAAAGGAATGCACTTACTGTGTTTGTGTTAATTGTGGAATTTTTTTTTTTTGCTCAACTGAAAATTTAACATTTTTGAGTTAGGGGGTTTTATGTTATCAATGTTATCATTTATTCGGCAAAGAAATATACATAATGACAGTGAGCACAAAACCACAGCAAAGTTTAAAGACAGTCACATGGATTTGGGGGAAAAAAAGAATAACAATATTTCTCTACTTTCATTAAAAACCCAGTAAAAATTAATTTGGGAGACATTCTAGAGCAAGCACCAAGAACGCCCAGCATAGGCAGATACCGGTGCTATACAAGAAGCCATCGTCATCATCATCATCATCATCATTATACAACAAAGAATGAAGCATCAATAATCTTGCAGTAAAACCCCAGTAAAAATTTTGATTACCAATATATAAACACAGAATGAAAGTGAAATACATGTATCACAGAGTTTGCAGTACCAATCATGAATTATGATAGCTGCAAAACTAATTCAGGCAAATAACAATGTTACCGGTATTCATTCTAATTTCATAAAATTTACAGCGGCATTTGTTTCTTTTTGGGGGGGGGTTTGGGGGGGGGAGGCGTGTGCTACCTCATAAATGTGAATGAGGCATCTAAAGGGTTTATTTAACATCTTACATTTCCATTTCTTTAAAAAATTTTAACTGCTGTTGGATTGTCTCCTTTGCAGTGGGCTTTACAGGGAAGAACCAAAGAAGAAAATATATTAAGGGTTTCATTGCAATTAACATGCTAAACGCCAAATCCAAAATTTTAAAGCTAAATATATCGAAAGATGAAAGAAAGATAGCTTTATCTGTATCCATAATCAGTTTTCAGAAAATCGCTTGAAATCTACATTCATTTTAGGTTGCAAAACGTCTTATATCCAGTACACTTTCATGACATAATTAATGAGCGCAACTAAATCAATGGATACATACAGTGAGACGGAGATGCGCAGTGAAAGGGAGGAGCCTTGGAAAATTTGCGCCCGATGCTGCAACTCGGAAGATTTATGGATTCAGTCAAACTATTGGTAATATTTGGCTCCAGTGACCCAAAAATCAAGCCTTAAATGCATGGTTGCTCTCAACACGGATTCCTATTTATACAGTGTCAGAAATAAACATCAATTCGGATTATTTTAAACAGCAGATAAATGAACAGCATTTCAGTAAACAGCGAATATAGTTCTTTTTTGCAAAGAAACAGTCGAAAATCATGATTTTTTTTTTTTCAAAAAAAGCAATTATCATAGATTTCTGTCAAGGCACCGTTATTTCAATAAAAGTGAAGTGATCATTTCTTACATATTTCATGACTTCTTTTACTTGCACAAACTCGTGGCAAAACAATGCTGTTTTTCTCGAAACATCTCAAATGGAGATATCGCGTTCTGCAATGAAACTCTTTCTATACTATACATATACCTACCATCTATGACGAAGGCAGGTCTAGTTCTCAACGGAGGAGCATTGAGTGGTAGGATGTTAAACACTTCACAGCCTATCGGAACATTGGAGGTAATAACAGCCATGAAGAGCCAACCCTCATGATCAAAAAATACAACGTCATGGATGAATTCCAGCTGAAGTGTCTGTACGGAGTCCCAAAAATAATTATGATACAGTCAGACCTGTTTAATAGCGACCACCAGTATAGGAAGGCCACAATTTTTGTTTCCCTTGAAAATTGTTTCCCCATTGGAATATGCATTACAGGAACCTGTTTATATACAGGTTTTAATTCTACATTCATATAATGCACATACACCAAAAGGCACCAAAGGCACACAAAAGATTAATGAATCAATATTACAAGAGTAGGCAGATATAGATACTTTTGTAGATCCAGTGAATAGACATTACCTTTCTCAAAAGACCACATTTTACCTTAAACATTTTCCATTGTAAATAGTAAGAAAGAAACCTGTATATAAAGGTCACCTGCCCGTAAAGACGGCTTCTCATGTGAGTTGGTCTAGTAGTACTGCCAATAGTACGATCAGGGGAGTGTTTTATCAGGTGTTTTGTCAGTGATTTTTATTGACAACTGTTATAAGCTACTGAAATCCTTGCACCTGATTGGCTGAGAGCAAATTTGTTCATAAAAATCACTGACGAAACACTTGATGAAACGCTCCCCTGCTCTCACCTACACACTGACAATGACAGACCCCAGTTGAAACTGAGTCACGTCTTTCAAATGGTGATGGTAAAGGGCAGTAATCAATCAAACACAAATTGGCAACTCTGTGACGTATCTTGCAAGGTTCTCTCCCATTTGCCCTGTACTAAAAAAGTCATAAATATCCATTTTCTCGAAAGAAAATATCTTATCATACATGCACAATAGATCGAATCATTGCAAATGTTTTTACACACAACCTATATGAATCATATCTATCAATAACTGAGAAAATTAAATCTATGAAATTTTCTGTACAGAGCAAATGGGGAAGAAGCTTGCAAGAGAATTGCCAGTTTGTGTTTGACTAATCCCAACTTCAAAAATTCATAACTTTAATGTCATAACATAATTTCTTAACATATTTTTCTCAAACTTACACTAATCTGTTTCTCTCATTTTTCTGCTTTTATTCAAATCAACCAAATACCAGGGTTGAATTCCCTTTAAATCTTACCTTAAATAACTGATATTCGCCAGCAGCGTCATTCCACTGGTAGATGAAGGAGTCCCGGCATAGACTTTGCTGGGAATCTCCCATGGGGTCACCCATGGCCTGGATCAGCCACTGGATTCCATCAAAGTAGTACCCTCTGAACTTGCCATATCCATTGGTTTTGATGGTTTGGACTAGCTCTGGAAATCTCAAAATGTAGGCCTGGTCTACAAGAAGAAGGTCAATGAGAGAGATTTTTAAATGGATCATCATCAAGAAACCATCTTTTTTTCGCTTTTGTTAGAAAAGATCAAGCTTTTAAAAACATGGGAAACCATCTTTGCGACAGAATGACATACATGTACAAGGCTTGATGGAAATGCAGTATCCTACGCCTAAGCTTAAAGGGGACAATTACCTATAAAAATAATTTGTTCACAGCTTGTATCTATAAAATCAACCCCAGAAAACTTTACCTGGCATTCTCCCAAACAGTAAAATCATACCTGATTTTGTTATTTGCTAAATAAATTTATGTATCTACCTATTATTGCTAGTTTGGTCCAAACTACGCTACCACCGAGAAACTAAAAGTCACATTCGCGCACGCCCCACCCCCGTATGACGCCTTCCCATAGTCACATGCGCGAGCACACGCCCGCCATCTTCCTCTAACGAGCTGCCAGAGACAACGTTTAGGACATGTTGCTGGGCAAGGAGAGGGGACGGAGGGAGGGACATAGGTAGATACATAAATTTATTTAGCAAATAACAAAATCAGGTATGATTTTACTGATTTACTACAATAAATTAATGTATCTACCTATTATTGCTAGACTAGCACGGATAAAAATCCGGGGTGGCATGTCCCAAGGGAAGAAGACTAACGGGGGTCAACGGCAGAAGATGCCGCCCTCAAAGACGAAGTTGCAAACTGCACTTCTCCTGAAGGAATGTCCTTCAGATAAAAAGAAGTGAAAGAGTTAGGAGACCGCCAAAAAGCGGCCCTCAAGATGTCTTCTAGGGCAATGCCCTGAAAAAGCGCCCAAGAAGTACTAATGCTTCTGGTATCATGCGCTCTAGGTTTGCTATCCGCGAGAAGGGCCTCTGGGCCAGCGGCCTGGATGGCCTCGACAATCCACCTAGAGATGGATTCTCTAGAAGCAGGGGAGAAAGGTTCGCGAGTAATGAGAAAAAGTTGCTCGTCCGAGCGGCAATCTTTGGTTCTGTCTAAGTACCATTTTAGCGCCCTCACCGGACACCAGACTTTGTCCTCCTTGACTGAGGACGAAGTCTGACAGGGGGCTGAGAAACACCTCAACCGATCCGGAGGAAGCCGTCTGGTTTTTGGCTACAAAGGAGGGCTTGGGGATAAGGCGAACACCTTGCCTTTCCCAACGGATATGACCAGGAGAGGTACAAAGAGCATGAAGAAAGCTTCTTCTTTGCCCTAAAGCTATGGCGATAAGAAAAATGGTCTTGACAGTCACATGATGGAGAGGAGCCTTGCTCATCGGTTCAAAGGGAGGCTTTGATAGCGCGTCCAGAACCTTAGGAAGGCTCCAAGCAGGAGACAGCTTTGGATTTTGCTGGTCGTTGTAGGAAAAAACGATCTCAGCAACTTAGTCAGGTAATGGGAGCTAGAAACTCCCGAGCCGTCCGGAAAGCCAACATGAATGGCAGCAATGGCAGAGCGGTATCCACGGATAGTGGAAAGAGATCTACCCTTATCAAATAAGGAGATCAGAAAATCTGCAATAGTGCCCACAGAAGCCTCACGGGGTGAAACCCCGAGGTCTTCACACCAAACTGAAAAGGCCTCCAGACAGGAGTTGTAAAGAGATCTAGTGGAATCTCTACGACTCTGGACTATAAACTGAGAGGCTCTCTCAGAGAGTCCTGAAGCTCTAGCGTCTCCCCCGATAACGGCCAAGCGGTCAAGTGAAGGACCTCGGGCCGATGATGGAGGATCCCGGACAGAGGCTGGGACACAAGGTCCGGCCTCAGTGGAAGTGGAAACGGCTGTCCCGCCAGGAGGGACAGGAGTAGAGGAAACCAAGGTCTCCTCGGCCAGCGCGGGGCTACTAACAGGACCCACGCTCGATCCTCCTTGATCTTTCTCAGAACCTGAGGGATCAAAGGAAACGGAGGGAAAGCATACCCTCGAAAATGTCCCCAATGGAGAGCAAAGGCATCGAGTGCCCAAGCCTCCGGGTCCCGTACCCGAGAACAGTACCTCGGAAGACGGTGGTTGAGAGTGGTCGCAAACAGATCGATCTCTAGCGGCGCCCAAGTAGCGCGGAGAAGATCGAAAACCTCCTGATGGAGGGACCACTCGGATGGGAGACACTTGCCCCGGGACAGAAAGTCTGCTATAAGATTCTCTTGTCCGGGAATGTAAGAGGCTATCGGGACAATGTTGTTTGTCCGACACCACCTCCATAACTGGGCGGTAAGAGAGTTCAGGGAAACTGAACGAGTTCCCCCCTGACGATTGATGTAGGCAGCAACCGTGGTGTTGTCCGTAAGGATAAGCACGGAGTGCCCCACAATCGTGCGCCTGAATTGGCGGAGCGACATGAATGCCGCCAGCATTTCCAGTACATTGATATGGGGAAGAGTGTGTAGATGAGACCAGTCCCCCGAAATCATCTCGTCCCCACAATGGCCGCCCCAGCCCAGAAGGGACGCATCCGTCGAGATGGACACTGACGGAAGAGGGGTGCGGAGAGGCTTGCCTCGAGCAAGAAATGTCTCGTCTGCCCAGGGGGCGAGAAGACGTCTGATCTCCCTCGGTAATGGAATCCATACTCTGAGGGAGTCTACGCTCGGCGAAAAGAACTTCAAAAGGTGCCACTGGAAGGGCCTCATCAGAAGTCTGCAGTCTGGCAGTACCTCCACTAGACTTGCGAGGTAGCCCAGAAATTGAAGCCAGCGCTTGGCCCGTATCTTGCGAGAAAGACGCAAGGACCGAGCAGCTGACCTAATCGTCCGAATTCTGTCGCGGCTGGGGCGGGCGACCTGATTCGGGACGTCTGTCTCCGCACCTAAGTACACTGGGGTACGGGTGGGAGACAGCTCCGACTTCTCCCAGTTGACTATAAATCCTAGCTCCTGAGTAGTCTGGAGCAGGAGGTGCAACTGGTCTCGGAGCACAGGCTCTGAATGTGCTACCAGGAGCCAATCGTCCAGGTAGACAAAGAGTCGGAGACCGCGATTCCTTAGGAAGGCGGCTAGAGCTGACACTACCGGTGAAGACACGGGGAGCTGGCCTCAGCCCGAATGGTAGGGCACGAAACCTGAAAGTTTCGCCTTGGAAGGCGAATCCCAATAGATCCCGCGAGCGTGGATGTATCGGGATATGGAAATATGCGTCCTTCAAATCTAGCGAAATCGCCAAATCTGTCCGCTCGATTGCCGGCAGAATGGACGCTAGTGTCTCATCCGGAAGTGTTCCGGAGGGATAAAGGTGTTGATGACCTTCATATTGAGGATCATCCTCAGCTTCCCCGAGCGTTTTGGGATCACAAAGATCGGGGAGAGACACAGATATGGGTGGCCTCTCACCTTCTCTATAGCGCCCTTCTCCAGCAGCAATCGTATCTCGGCCGAGATATGCTGCTGATGAAGAGCGGACAAGACTGGCGGGCGGATACGGATGGCGCCGTGCGGGACGGGCTCTGCAAGTTCTATGAAGAAGCCGTCTCGCACGACTGAGAGAACGAAGCCGTCCTCGGTAATTGCTTTCCAAGCGGGAAGGAAATACCGTAGTCGTCCGCCTACCTGGTGATCCACTGCTCGGGGCGCACCCTCAAAAGGCCTGCTTGGGCTTGGCCGGAGCCTTGCCGCGGGCCCTATTACTCCCCTTACCTCTGGGAGAGTCCCTACCTCGAGCAGACTTGGGCTGCTGACCGGTAGGTAACGCCACGCGAGGTGGAGCCGAGCTCACCCGCTGATGGCGTGGGAGGGGGGGCACCGACGTCCTAGCCTTCGGCTTAGGAGGTTGAGCCGGCTGACGTGGACGGAATTGCCTCGACAATTCAGCCGCCTGCTTACGGGAGTCGATCTCGCGCTGAAGAACAGCGGCGAACTGACCCCCAAACAGATGCTCCCCCGACTGGGGAATCCCCGCCAAGAGGGAGGGGATATCCCTCTCCAGAACCCCTAAGGACGAGAGAGCAATCTCTCTCCTAGAGTTCGTGGCCTGGACAGCTGCGACCACAGAGATCCTGTCAAAACAAGCAGGATCTCATCCAAAACCAAGCCGTCAGACTCGGAAACCTGAAGTTCCCGAGACCTGACCCTGAGGCTGATTAAAGAGCCTAGGTAGGCCGTGAGCCGCAGGCCAGATCTGGCGTGGGTCTCAAAGTCACGTGCCTGCCTATCCTTGGCTGTGTAACTCCTACTCTTGAAGTTCACGCCAAGTCTCGCCCCGACATGCCCGATGTCAGGCGAGAATTTCTTCGGTTGGAAAAACCCAAGTGAATCTTGGGGTCGGAAAGCGTATTCCTTGGCAAAGGGACGCTTCCTACCAATTGAAGCCCCAGGCAGCGACGACTGTTCAGCTATGCCCTCATAGGCAGTCTTGAAATCGTCAGTAAGGGGTATCCCCGATGAAGGGGCCCTTTGCCTGAAGAGAAGAGAAGCCTGAGCCGAGTCCGGCTGGGCCGGCGGGAAAGTCTCAGGTAAGTATCTCTCCAAAAGAGCCTGCGCGTCAGCTGCCAAACCACGAGGGGGTTGGGGGACCGCACTGGCTTGTGACTCAGAATCAGAGTCAACATCAGGGTCGGCTATGTGGGAAACCTGGCCCCAGGGGGGCGGGTGCATCCACGAGCCGTAAGTCTCCTCACCAGGAGGGGCGCCAAGCGCCGCCGGAGTAGGAGCAGCTCTGACCGGGCGGCTCTGCGCCTGCTGGGATCGAGCATGACCCTCAAGGGGCCAATCATGACCGGATAGTATTGATCTGTCATGAGCAAGAGGCTTTTGACAGCCTGGAACCTGTAAATTAGGACCGGATATCGGCAAACCGGGGTCGGATATCGACAAACCGAGACCGGAAACCGGTAACTCGGGGTCGGATCTCGTCGAACCGGAACCGGGTATAACCGGGTCAAGGTTCGAATCACCCAAGTCCACGGACTGGTCAGTGTCCGAGGGGGGTCCGTGCCACCCGCGGTCGGCTGGGAGGTAGCGGGTAACCACCCGCTCTTCTCCACAACTATCTTCAAAAAACGAAGAAGTTCAAGTTCAAGTTCAAGTTCAAGTTTTATTTCCACATCTGATTAAAAATCACAAGTACAATTTATATGCATATATACAATAATAAAACATTAAAATGAAACATCTTCAATTGAAATCATAATGTGGGGGGAAAAACAAAGGCCATTGGCCTATCAAGGTTATTCCCAAAGATAATTAAATTTACATAAAATGTTTCTTAAATATACTAAAAATAAGATAGAAATACAAGATACAATGACACAAAAGATTAACATATAGAATTAAACCAGACAAATCCATTACAAAAAACAAACACAGAAAGGGCATTTATGTAAAATTAAACCTAGTTAAACATAATCATTGACAAGATATTTCTTAAGCTTTCTTTTGAACATCGACAGTGTTGGGCATATTTGAATTCCGCCTGATCGACCGCCGAAGGAGAAGGGTCTGGCGTCTTGGAAGAGGCCTTGCACTTCTTCCTAGTCGTAGTCATAGGTGTACCCGAGGCAACCTTGGACTTTGACTTAGAGAGAGACTTGGCCGAATGGTGCCCTTTGGACTTCTTGCAAGGGGGGGCAGAGCCCTCCGGCAAAGAAGTCGGCACCTCGGCCGTACCCGAGAGGCCGTGCTTGGCAGGGCGCTCGGATGATCTCTCACGGCTACGCTTGGCCCGTTTAGAACGGGGGGTAGCTGTCTCCGTGGTGACTAGGGCTGAGTCAGGGCTAGCCGAGTCACTAAGAGTATATAGAACACTGGAAGGAGAAGCTCCAGCGTCTTTGCTCAGGTGGGAGCCAGTGGTCGGTGCCCCGACGGCTCCCCCTGAGCGGACATGAGTGCCAGTGGCCGGTAATCCGGCGACACTCACGCCCTGAGATCGGGGGCCAGTGGTCGGTAATCCGACGACCCCCTCGCCGGGACTATGAGTCCCGACTGTTGTTGTAAAGCCGAGCCCGGCCGCTGCCGGGCTAGCAAACAACGAGGTGCTTGTCCCTGTCCGAGACCCACTGATCGCAGGGGTCCCTAACTTACCTTTCGTCGACAAGCCTGGGAAAATAATCCCTGAACAAGACGACGATTTCACGCCCGTACCCCCGGTAGTTAGTGTACTGCGTATCATCGGAGATGAAACCGTGAAACTAACTTCCGCCGTGTCAGCCTGCACACTGGCGGGGCCGGTACGGGTAACAGGATTCAAAGGAACAGACGAATTCATACTGATCCTGAAATGATAAGAAATAAGAGACAAGAACGTAAGGGTGTAAATAAATAATTAGCACGTAGTATTTCTAATGAAAATACAAGTCCAACTAAAAGCGTTACCTACGAAGGGAACAAAAAACAACACCCCGGGGGCTATGCACGAACAGCCAACAAGGGAAAACCCTAACGAAAGTAAACAAAGCGCTAAGCAGCGGATTGCTAGCCCAGCGAACGTGCGTAAAGCTATGTCGCCGGGAGGAACGAAAGGGGAAGAAAGGCGAGACAGAAATTGAACTAATTTCCTGTCTAACAAAAAAAAGTGACTGGGAAGTCCGTTCCACCAAATTAATAAGGATTAAAAGGAGAACGGAATTATTTGTCAAGCAGTATCAAAAAGCGCAAATTAGAGAAGAATCTCAAATTTTGGCGCAGTGACTTATCTTGATGTGTTTATTCTACGGCAGCGAGAATGAAAAGAGGAAGATGGCGGGCGTGCACTCGCGCATGTGACTATGGGAAGGCGTCATACGGGGGTGGGGCGTGCGCGAATGTGACTTTTAGTTTCTCGGTGGTAGCGTAGTTTGGACCAAACTAGCAATAATAGGTAGATACATTAATTTATTGTAGTAAATCTCTGGAACCAACTTCCTCTTGTAATAAGGAAAACACAATCCATCCCAATTTTTTAAATCTCTAGTGAAGACCCACCTGTTTTCAGAGGCTTTGAAGTAGATTAGTTCTGTGTATGAAGTGTAAGCATACAGGAGTTTCCGTCAAAGTGCAGTAGAGCATATTCAAACTAGAAGCTGCGCTATATAAATTAATCTTATTCTTCTTATTATTATTAATGGTTAAGGAGTATGAAGGCAATAAACAAGAACATAAAAACCCTGTGCAGGGAACCCAAGGGTCTGGTTTCACAGTAAATGATATCATTAGGAGGGGGAAGGAGAAGAAAGAGGAGAGGAAAGATGGGCAGACCGATGAAGCCCTGGATTGATAACATCAAGAGTGGACAGGAATGTCTTTTGAACAGCTAACTAGAACAAATGAAGACAGTAAGTCATGGAGAACCTGTGTCTCAAGATCCATCAATTTGTTGCCCCAACAGCCCCCAAGCTATGGGACATAGATCGATAGACTGAAGTAGATAGCTATCAATGCATCTAATACACACACACACACAAAAAAAACAAAAAAACATTGTCTTACTCTGGAATGCATCATGCATGTCATCAAGGAGATGACATTGGTTATCCAGGAAGACCTCAAAGTCATCTAGAGCTAAAGTATTGTGGATGAGGAGGTAGAGATCCACCACATCCTCCCCATCGATAAGAGCCGATGTTGTGATGTCGGAAAAGGTCGGACTAGTGCTTAGCGTCAAAGGACCGCTGATAGTTTGGTCACCCGATACTAGAAGCTGGAGGAATAATGAATTTCGAGATGAGAAATACATGTAATGACTTCATATCCTGTTATTCCATCCCATCAGGCGAAAGGTGAATTTTTAAATAGATAGCACATTCCATATGGATTTGAATCACAATTAATGTGCTGTTCATTAATTCATTTTTTAGTTTGGTCACCTGCTACTAGAATCTAGAGAAACAATAAATTTCAGACATGTGACATGATATTTATCTTCTTTCTTGTTCCAACCCAACACATGAAAATGGGAACTTTTAATAAATATCACATTCCTACATTTGCAGTTAAACCTTTACTACGCACTTACAGAAGTTGTTTTAATGACCACCACGTCAGCTCCTTGGACTGTGCCGGTCACATCCATATTGCCAGTGAACTGAACCCCAAATTGAAATGTTTTGACCGCTGTGACCGTCTGGTCTCGGGATCTGGTCATGAAGTTTGCTGGGGTGAAGTCCAGCCCGCTGCATAACCCCGTCACCCTGTTCGATCAAACAAATACAAATAAAAATAAAAGGATTTACATTAAATTTTTGCATCCCCAAACTAGTTTAATAAACGGAGGCCCTGTGTGTAGGAGAATCACCACCTCTGCATTATGCACATCCCAATCATTTATACTGCAAGGAGAGATTAAAGGGTACCAATTAATCACCCTAAAACTATCATGTTCTTTATGTTACGGTTCCATGTTGCTATACTACATTCAAAATATGGGCTTCAAATATTAATTCTATAGAGAGATATATGTATTGTAAGTTTAAGAGCGCTCTCAAGAAATGTAAAAGTGACTTGTAAGTAGATGAGATGACGTAGACGTACGCGCTTGCAGGTAAGAGGGCCTGTGCAGAACCCTAGTCGGAGTTGCACCTGCACATCAGTTATACCGCAAGAGGAGGGGCAGCATGATTATCACCAAATGTGCGTAAATATGTAAATAAATATCATCTGCAAAATGACTATGAAAGAAAATGGGTAGTTGCAGAGTGATAAGCAAAAAAGGCAAACGCCAAGCGTTGTTTCGCCTGCATCTCAATAAATTTGTCATATGGCTGTGAATATCATGAATAGTGCCAAGTTGCTGAAAGGTTCAGCCTTGTTATTTAAAAATTAATTAAATGCATTTAAAAACAAAAAGAAACCACAAAATATGACAACCTTTGTCCTAGACCAAATTTACATCCATAACGTGTTTACATTTGGCTGGCCTAGATTGCATGGTAAAATCTGCAATGATTGTTATAAAACCTTTTCTGGAAAAACTTTCACTGTGAGTCTTTCAAAATTCGCTTTGACTGAAATCCCTCAAAACCAGTGTATAAAAATACATGTACTTTTTGTTCACAAGATTTGCTCAAAACCAACAATAACTCACACTACGTCTCTTTCAAAGTGAATTGATTCAAACGCTAGATCTGCAGAGATGGTATAGCCAGAGGCCATCAAAGCTGCATTCGCCTTCCAGTCTGACACGTCCACTCCATCGATGGTTATGGAGTTCTCAAAGTTCAGATTCTGTCCATCGATGTCCACGTCTGAGCTGAAGGTTTTAAATCCTGTGACCAGCTGGACCTGATTAGTCACCATCACGTTGCCTGAGATGTCCACGCCGTCGACGGTGCCATCCACAAGCAAGTCACCTGGGCAAATGATTGTAATAGAGATTTGAACCCATTTTTAGGATAGGACTCTCTCTAAACTTTATTAGTTAGCTAGTAAGCCCTTTTTTTTTCAGCGCTAGCTTGTACCTAGACTTTGTGTGAACAACAGTAAAGACTTTGCAGGAACACATCTTGAAAAGTAAAAAGCCTTGTACAAACATGGCGTGAGCAGTAAAGCCCTTGTATGAATACATCTTTAACATTAAAGTTCTTGTATGTACATATCTTGAAAAGTAAATGCCTTGTATGAATACATCATAAGCAGTAAAGGTCTTGTATGAATAAACCTTGAACAGTAAAGGTGTTGTGTGCATAATAAGAGCAATGACGATAATGACTCCTTAACAGCGCTCATGTCCGTCACGCTGTGATGCTCCTGGCGCTCCAACGTTATTATCCCAGTCATAGCCGAGCTGCCAAATATATAGCACTTTAGTATATCAAGTCCCCATTTACACCTGGAAGGAGTGTGGCTATGGGGGATCAATACCTTGCCAAAGGACATTAGTGCCAGGCTGGGATTCAAATGTTCAACCCTTGGTGAGAATGACCCACTACACCACCCACGTTAAAGAGTAAAGACCTTGTATGAACTCACCTTCAATGGTAATACACTGCTGAAACGTCTTCACTCCGTATACTGTATCCACCCCATTGTTCATCCAGACTTCCGTATGCAGCTGGTCCATATCAAAGGTGTTGAGCAATCCGTCGAGGTCCACGGCATTCACGGTGACGGAAGCACCCGTTGCTATGGTAACCTCGCCAGTGTAACGCTTGCTGCCGGTGATGGTCTGTGAGGCGGCCGAGCAGCTGAAGTAGGACTCGTCCAGGGATTGGATGTTGACAGTCTGGAGGAGACCTGTGTAGACAACGTTCTGTGAAAGGAGAATGGGCCATTCTTGGTCAGGCATGCCAAAACAAAAACTGATACCATTCCCTCACCAGCCATGTAATGCCAGAGAGGTGCTCCCACATTTGCTCCAGCAATAATTGCTTCGGCCTTTATTTCGTCAAAGATATGGAGTTATGGTTAGCGTTGCCAATTGGGTTTTAGGTTAAGTTAAGGGTTAGGGTTACATGTGTAGGTTAAATGTTTGGTCCAGTGTTGAAGTTTAGAATTTGGTTAGTGTACGAAATTGATGCAGAGCAATTGTCATGGGAGCATGTGTTGTACAACTGCCAGAAAACACCTTTATTATCATCTTGGTGGCGCCAGTCACTTGCATGCTAATTGTTCATCATGGGGCCTGCAGCTGTTTATTGTACAAAGTCACATATTCATGAAAGATGCAGACCCTTTTCTTTCTATTCTATTTTCAAAACTAACTCTTACGCTAGTAAAGTTGGTGACTGGCTATGTAGAGTATTGTGATGGTCTTGTTTATATTGCAAATGAAATCATTCACTTTTCAAATTTAAATAACGGATTGATTACAAAGATTATTATACATCATCTTCTATGTACAGACTTGCTCTGAAGGAAAAAAGAAAAAAAAACAGAGAAACAGTTTGATGCACACTGAACAAAGTTGGATAAACAATCCAAGATTTACGAATATTTAAAACTTGAGATCACTATAAATATAGGAATTTCAAATTGGAACATTGGTCATGTCATTATGATGTAACGTATGGTCAAACAACTCTCCCATGTGCTCCAATACAAACAATAAATATTGAGAATGGGAAAATTCATTGTTGAGCAGCCTCTCTTTTATTGGAGAAAATTATCTCAACATGTACGTCAACTGACCGCTTCAGCTGTAACAGACGTTAGAGTGACGGCTGCCGTAATGGTCTGAACAGCATTAGTAACATCTGATGTCACCACTGCACGAGCTGCAAGGTCAGATACGTCAACACCATCAACTGTCCCAGTCACTGCTAAGTTTGCATTGATCGTGATTCCATCTAAAAACAAAAGATACACGTATGAAAGAAAAAGTGCTGGACCACTGGACATTGTGACTTGCCTTGTCAATTTTGAATAATTCTTAGTATTCGCAATACGGTGCTCCACCTATCGGACGCCACAGGCCAATTTCCAACCCCTGGGGTCGACATCAAATCTGCGCTACTGCAATAGAATTGTTGCTTTGCAATTTCACCCACTGCATGTCTTTCATCCATGAGTATTTCTCCAAAATTTTGAAGTTTGGAAGTGTGGGAATAGCATTCTGATGATTCACAAATAAAAAAAACCATGGCAAAAGCAGACTGAGGAAGCATTCAACAAAAAAATTGTCAAAATATTGCAAGAAAATATGCAGCATGTACTGTTTACATTAAATGTATAGTAGCAAGGCCAGTGAAGCCCTAGTATTTCCCACTTCTGGCTTTGTGATGTCGACTATTTCTCATGAGATATTGCACTGGATAGATGAGAATTGTCGGAGCTTTACGTGTGACAAATGTCGCTCAAGAACAGAAATTTTTCGGTTGTTTGACAAATTTGAACCAAACGTCTTGTCACTAAACATCATGAGAGAAATGTTGCCCAAGGAAAGAAAATGCTGAATTGTTTGAAGCAGTTGAACCAATCATCTTATCACTAAAGGTCATGAGAGAAAAAAATCCATTAATTTGAATGCATTGCATCATCCAAATGATCTATTACGAGGAAATCCAGTGTATTCCACAAGTGAGTGCTCTACCATATATAAAGTTCAGTGCACATCTCACATGTTGTGCCATTCTGACATCACTATTTCCTTCAAAATCAAGACCCCCAATCAGGACAATGTCTAGCAAGGAAAAGGAAAATTTTGAAGAAATTTTTCTCTTTACTAACTGAACAAATAAAGAGCAGTTTCAGGACTTTTGGAACAGGCTCCAATTTTGTATTAGATTATTAGCTTATATGCTGATGTCTGGAGGTTTCATTTTCCTCTCATTTGAGGCATGCAGGCTGGATACTCACTTGCAAATGTTTTTCCTGCTGTGATGTCTTGGTTGCCGACATTTTTAACAACATTATTCCACAACTGCAGGATATCAATAGTATTCACCAATACAACATTGATGTCCGCTCCGAATGAGGGTGGTGCTTGAAATGTCTTTGTTCCTATAAATACCTGATCCTGGAGCAAAAAGAAGTTATGAATAAGAGTAAAAACTACACACATTATACACCACAAATAGTTTATTCAATTCAACTAATAATTCAACTCCTTTATTGTCCATAATAACCAATAGAAATTTGCTTTGTTTATAGGCATTATGCATAGATATGTTGTTGTAATTTCTTGAGTTTTTAAAAAAGAAAATGGCCACTAACCCGGTTGAGAACATGATTTTGGTATGCTAAGAAAGAGGGTGGTTCATAATATATAACAAAAGACGAATCAAAATAGATAGCAACATAGGTAAAGGAAAAAATTAAAAATATTATTTCTTAATTTTGACGATTCTGTGCACCAGGGTTTAATAGGAACAACCTTTGCAAAAGTGTTTTGACATACTCCCCCATCCCCGACTGATATACAGGTAGACATTTGTTGGATCTGCCTAAAATAAGGTTACAGTTTTTCCCCCAATTTTTTGTCTCATTCATGCCATTTTACATGTATATGATTTGATTATAATTCCCTTTAACAAAACACAAGTATTTATGTATTTGCTGTCTTCATACGTTCAATCCTGTTTCAGCGACCACCTGTGTATAAAGACCATTTGCCTTTGAAGGCCATATTTGTTATGTCCCTTGAGCAATCACAGTATATAGGGATCACCGTGTATTGGACAATTTTTGGTAATGAATAATCAAATTAAAGAAAAAGAGTCTTCTTACTGCTTCATCAGACAGTGCTACATCTCTGCTAATGATTATTCCATCTACTGCCCCAGATACAGTTACATCGTCGTTAGAGTCTACATCGGATAACTGAATTGTAACTGCAAGATAAACAGAATGAATACTTTTTTGAAAGTAAAATATCCTATCTTAAAATAGTGAAAGTAATAATTCTTTGATTAAATAATTCTTACGGTCAGCCCTCTCTCTCTCTCTCTCACTCTATCTCCTTTCCCCCTTCCCCTTTCCATCCTCTTTTTCTCTCATCTCTCTCTCTCTCTTTCTTTCTTTCTTTCTCTCTCTCTTCACTTTCCTCTCTATAGCTCTCTCTCTCTCTCTCTGAACCTCTCCCCATTTCTTTCTCCATCTCCCCCTACCCCTCTCTCTCTCTCTCTCTCTCTCTCTCTCTCTCTCTCTCTCTCTCGACATCTATTCCATCCAAGAGAGCTACACACAAACCCCACGATCTGTATAAGAGGAATCTGTGATCTTTGCTGAGTGGGTCTGCATCTCTTCAACCTCGAAACAGTTGAGAGTAGTGCAGCCTGTGACATATCCTTCACCACTGCTCTCTAAAACTTTTTCTCTCTCTCCCTTCTTCTTTCTCTCTCTCTCTCGCCTCTTCTGTCTTTCTTTCTTCCCTTTTCTTTCCACTTTACTCACTCTCTCTCTCTCTCTCTCTTTCTCTTTTCTTCATCCTAACCCTCCTCATGCTCTCATACATTCTCTCTTCTCTCTCTCTCTCGGTCCCTCTCAGTCCCTCTCTGTTACCCCTCTCTATCTCCCTTCTCTCTACTGTGCACTCTCTTCTCTCTATCTCTCTAGCTCTCTGTCCCTCTTTCTCCTCCCTATCTCCCTTTCTCCTGCCTTTCCTCGAAACAAACCCTCCTCACCTGTATATGAGGAATCCGTGATCTTTGCAGAGTGGGCCCACATATCCTCAACCACCAGACTGTTGACGGTTCTGCTGACTGTGACGTCGTCATTGATCACGACGTCGACAGTTTGTAACTGCCCCTGGACAGTTTGGGTAGTGCCTTGTGTCAGGACCGTGGAAAAGAAGCCTGGAACACTGATGCCATCCACTACATCTTTTGTTTTTAATAAAAACATTAATAGATATTAAAGGAGGGTTCCTGTACTTCCTAGAAAAATAAATTGCATGACTTTCATTAAAGGAGAATGAAACCCTGGGGAAATATCCACTTTAATGAAAAGAGAGGATAGAGAGAAGCAATTTAAAAAAAGTTCCATCAAAATCAGTTAGAAAATAAAAAAGTTATGAAAGTGTGAAAAGTCTCAATTTACTTTCTATGACAATCCTCAAATTGGCACTGTTGCTTCAAAATAGCAGGTTTAGTACTACAACTCTCAATATCTTTTGTACACAAAATTTCATATTTTCTCCATGATCTTTTAAGATGCTGCTTGTCTTTTTGTGAACTCAACATATGTTGTGTCAAATACATTTTCCCATGATATATCTTGAGCTAAGGAGACAAGCTGCACCTTGGGGAAAAATATGAAATTTTGTATACAAAACATATGGAGAGTTGTACTACTAAACCTGTCACTTTGAAGCAACATTGCCAATTTGAGGATCACCATAGAAAGTAAATTGAAACTTTTCAAACTTTCATAACTTTCTCATTTCGTAACCGATTTTGATGGACCTGTTTTTAAATTGCTTCTCTCTATCCTCTCTTTTCATTAAAATTGATTTTTCCCCAGGGTTTCATTCTCCATTAATCTTCAATGATCAAAGTTTAAAATCCATCATCTTTCTTCTCTGAAACATCATATAAACTTAGGAACTCAACAACACCTCTGGCCCTGGACCAGTGATCAAAGTTTAAAATCCATGATCTCTCTTCTCTGAAACATCATATAAACTTAGGAACTCAACAACAACTCTGGCCCTGTGACAGCGATAATTACAATATACATAAATATTCCCTTGACTGATAATGATTTTCCATGACGTTTGGTAATTTCCCATTTTTTATGATATATCCAAGCCTGGAAATATGTTTTCAAATTTCCATGACCTTGGGGCACCTGCAAAATCCAAGTTAACAAGAAAGCATTCCTTTGTATTCTGACCAAGCAAAGTCAAATGAACATATTCTATGCATGATGTGAGAAGTTGTGGACTACATGCTCATGAACAATAACATGTACCTCTGTGATTTGAGAAATAGTCATAGCACTAGGAGATCCAAGGTTCAGAATAAAGTCAGTGGATGGGTTTTCTTCTTCATCAATTGCACTGTGGGTAAATCTATTCTCTAATATTGGTAAAACATGCTACATTGTAGAAAGTTCCAAGAGATACTGCCAGTGGCTCTGGTTGGCCCACTGTGTATAATAGACCAGGTTTTGTGATAATACATTGCAGTTGATCCTTGTAGAGACGAACATTGCTATTCTCCTTATTGTAAAAGTAACATGGTCATATTGACGTGGCATTACAAGTGGGTAAATTTAATAATGTAGTCTGTACTGCCTTCTGATATGTACATCAATCAAGGAAAATTGCTTACTCTGCACATTCCTAATCGTGAAGTATTATTCATTATTATTTGTATGAAGGGTTTTCAGGCGACCAGAAAAATTGGCGTATCTCATGGTTTGCGCAAAAGTACCCGGATGACTGTGCAATTTTAAAACAATATCTCATGGTTTGTGTAAAAGTACCTGGATGACAGTGCAATATATCTCCATATCTCATGGTTTGAGGTGCGCGTGACGCGTAAAAAAGTGAATACGCGTTTAAATACGCAAAGGTTAAGACAATGGAATGCGCACAGCCTTTGCAAGATGCTTGGGTAAGGACAAAATAATGTTTTTCTACCTGTGTTTTATGTTGAAGTTAATACAAAAACATAAGCACATGTAATGGTGAAAATTGAGAACTATGTTTCATACAATCAATAATAATATTGAATGACTTTTCTTTTGTGGAACACAATGGTATACCGCACTCACTTTGAAAATATTTCACTCGTCGTGTTGAATCGTTAAATATATTCATAGCTCATGCGACATACCCTTGTATCCCACTCAACGCCATTCTTATTATATAAGTGGTACCTATTCATACCTATTCATACCTGCCACCATACAAAACATGCAAAATAGCCATTATATGTTCATTTATATCGTTCATCCAAAAATTCCCGTTCATTTTCTTCAGGGCTACACCCCTCAGAACACAGTACTTTGCCGGTCACCTCAGAGAATTCATGATTTCAACCGGAACCTCTCAATGCATGGTATATTTGTATACTATTTTGCTGAAACATTGCAAACATGAACAAGCCTAATCTAATCTATAACCTACCATTGAAGTCCACATTCGTGAAAGTTGGAGCTACTGAAAATGACTTTACACCAGCGATGTCCTGATTTCCCGTTATGAAGACGGCGTTATCGTTCATGTCCGACACGTCCACTCCTCGAACGGTGCCGGTGACCACGAGGTTGTCCTGAAGAGTCAGTGTTTCAAAGGTTTTGCTTCCTGTAACTGCCTGGGCCCCTGGAACAAGATCATTGGGAATAAAAAACAGTACGTCTAACAATATGGTCTTATTTAACCAGAGTAGACTCATCAGTATTATTACTGCATTTTCCTGAAGGCAATGTGATTATTATTATCAGCATTTCCAAGAACCCATTTAGTACACCTATGTTGAGAAAGAGAAATGTGGGTAAAATATCTTGTCAAACATAGAGCATAGAGCAAAGATCAAACGCAGGAACTCTCCTATCAGAGTCAAGAGCCTTCATCAATATACCATAGCACTCCCATGTAAGAAATGCAGGGATGCTATTTACAGTTTTCTATCAAAGCATTTATTATAAGAATATCACCTGAATATAGGCGTAACTTCTATGGTTATGAATGAATAGTTAAATGTAATCTTGAGTTCTAGGGACAACAGAAAATAATTTCTCACATATCAAACAAATCCTACGATGAATAATATCTGCCAACATAGTTTTTAGTAAACAAACAGCCAAGTAATAATCAACAAAAAAGAGAAACTTAAAGCTATTCATCTCGTCCATATATTGAGCACTAGATCATGAGGTTTCAGGGAATAAAATTCTTAGATGTTTAGGCTCTTCTGATATTTGACTTAGTGCTCTCGCTAGCTGTTTCTATGGAGTGATTTTGATTCTTGTATGTTCAATTGTGGGGGTGATTCTGAGATATTAGGAATTTTTCGTTCAGCAACGTACGCAGGATTCTAGGACGGAGATTAACAATTGCACATGACAAAGGACACCCGTCTTAAAGTCTTTCTGGAAAATTGAAGAACCAGAACAGTAGTTTCGTCCTAGATTCAGAGCAAATGATGCATTTGCAATTTATCGTGCGCTCTTGATCTAGCATAGTATTGCCGTTCCGGTTCTTTCATTTTCGACAAAGAATGCCTAGGCGTCCTTTGTCATGTGCAATTGGTAATCTCCGTCCTCAAATCCTGCGTACGTTGCTGAACGAAAACTCCCTAGTGTTGATGTAAAGACATTACCAACAAACCTACCTGAGCATTTTAAAGTATCAGCATCCACATCCTGGACATCTTCCTCATTCAAGTCTCCACTGAGCACCAAGTTCCCACCGATGGTCAAGCTGGTGGTAGCAGTCACATCCTGTCTGAACGATGTGTCACTTGTGATTGTCTGGGCACCACTGATTGTTACCGCGTCATCCAGGTCAATTCCTATAACATGGGAATGTGAATTGAATTGAATTGAACTTAACTGAATTCAAATGAAATGAACTTCATTAAAATGAACTGAACTGAAATGGAATTGCATTGAATTTATTGATTCATCTGTCACTGTAAAAAAAAATGTGCATTACACTGGTAGATAAGTAGAACCAAGAACATTCACAACAAAGTAACTCATAACAATAAGGTGCACAAAATTTTAAACCATCAGAAGGAAAGGCAAACAGGGCTTAAAGGGCAATCCAACCTTTGTAAAAAGCTGATTTGTGTGAAAGAAAAACACTAAGAGAAACAGAAAGGTGAAAGTTTGAAAGAAATCGGACAAGGAATAAGAAAGTTAAGAATGTTTGAAAAATGAGAGCACTACATCTATGCGAATCTCAAATTGGTAATTTGGCGAATAGATTGTGACGTATTCACTGTCAACTCTCCCATTTGTCGTACACCAAAATATCATTAAACTTCACTTTTCTCCTAGGCGCCTTTTTCTTCGGGGCAGTATTCAAAACATATCGTAGATAGCATATTGTTATAGGTCCTTCAAAAAGAAAAAAAAAAAAATGTTTTTTTTCAAAAAACATTTTGAAAAAAAATAACGTTTTAGTCATTTTGTGTGTTGGAGCGTGTGGGAAAGTTGACCGCCCTAACATCATAGTGACCGTACCGATACGGCCAATTTGAAATTCCCATATTTAAAGTGATTACAACTTTTTAAAATCATAACTTTTTATTGCTTGTCCAATTTCGTTTAAACTATCACCAATCTGCTTCTCTGATTTTTCTGCTTTCACACAAATCAAATTATTACAAAGGTGGATTGCCCTTTCAAAGCAAAAATTTTACAAAACAACGTGTGCAATGAAAAATACAAGATAAAGAAATAAACTCTTCCTGCGGTCCTCCAATTATGTGAAGAATAATACAATTTACGTATCTTACGTTTCATTCAGGTACTATGAATGTGAAAAAAAAAAATAACAATTTTATGCAATCCAAACGCCCCCAAAATGAAGGCTGCAAAAAGTAACATCCGGAATGAGTTAAACTCAAGTTTTATACTAATTTATAAACAGGTTTCACTATATCTGGTTTTCAAGAAGACTTACCATCAATATCACCAGTCACACTCAAGGTACCTCCTATGCTCACAGCATTGCTGAACTGCCATGATCCTGAGACGGTCACCTGCGATGCATCGTCCAGCTTGACCGCTTCCCTGTAGAGTCTATCAATGGGCACGTTGTTGATGTTTGAGGTGACCTGGACGTTGTCACTGGACGTCACTGCTGAAAAGGACTTGGCACCGGCGATGGTCTCGGTTGTGTCCTGGGTGACTAGATCGGAGAGTACGGTGGCACTTCCAAACGTGTGCGCGTTGTTCGTCGTGACCTCATCCTGGAACTGCAGCAGGCAGGCAAAGAGGAAAGGGACGAAGGGTCGTATTCATAAAGGCGAACTAAGCTAAACTTGGTTCAAACTTAGTCCAATGATCTATGGAAAGCCAAGTGCTACTCTCTATACTTGTGCAAATTACTGCAATTATGAAATAAAATGGTTGAATAAAAATGAATCCAATCATGAAATGAAAATGAGCAATTTATTTCACAATGACATGATTTTCGTTTGCTCATTTAGATACAGAAATTATGGTAATTTTGACAGGATGAACAGGTTGACACCTGCACAAATCTGTGGACCAAATCTAATGATAGTTGCGGTCTAAACCTGCACCACAGCTAGAACACTTTTATAATTAGCAGCCAGTCTTCTTTCATGCACTGCTTAGCCTAGTAGTGGTCGTCGAAAGCCAAGTGATGTCCACCTTCATAACCCTAAGTTTATGGATGAGAATAATAAACTTTCGAAATGATTGAAAGACTCTCTTGAAATAAACTCGAAAATATTGGTCCAGGAAAATCTGATTTTTAAAGGGCTGCATAACCAGTATTAAAATATCTGACAATACAACTACGTTATAGGTTATACCTCTACATTTCCACTAAAATCCAGATTTCCGACAGAACCAAGGTCTCCACTGCTAAGCTTGATGGCATTGTCATCCAGATCATTGATGTCCACTGTATCAATGTTCTGGGTGACCGTCAGATCGGCTTGAATGTCCACATCCTTTGCAAAGGTCTTGACTCCTATAAATGATGGATTTGATGCAAAAAAGAGGAATTTGTGTCCTGCTAGAATGTGCACAATAACCTTCAAAACTTTACCTAGCATTGTTAGGATGAACGATGAAGTTAGTATGAAGAAAATAAAGGATAACATGAAACCTGACCTACAGGACCGACTTGGGACTTGGGTTCCATACGCGCCCTGTTCTATGTGAGCCCGTGCACCAACTAGACTATTCACTAGTTGCTTTTTTGTCCACTGAGAGTGTATCTGAACTCACTTTATCTCTGTATAGAAGTAATATTTGAAGCTCATATATTTAATATAATATAGTACAGCAACATGGAACCCCTACTGAACAGAGCAAAATATATTTTTTTGTGACTGTAACGATTTAAAGATGAATATCATAGTTTCTGAGTGACCGACAGATTGGCCTGAGCACATCCTTTGCAAATGTCTTGACACCCTTCAAGAGATATATATTACAGTGTATATATATATATATATATATATATATAAAAGCTTAACCCTTACATTGTCAGAAACACACACTTTCGAACCAATATATAAAAATGCAGAAACTGTAAAGTCGTTTCATGAAACATTTCGCTCACAATTCGATGTGCTGCTCATGTCTTTGATTATAGAGATAATTATCAACAGACATATGGCATAAGCAAATGATTCTTAAGCATTTGACTTTCTTTCTCTTTTCGTGCTGAGTTAATGCACAAAAAATTGGAGGTAGATGACCATGACCATGATTTCCCAAAGACATCTATCTTTAATTTATTCCTATACGACTAAATTTGTGTATAGGAAATTCATGAGTAGGCACTGAACGTTATCTTTCAGCTCACGCTAGTTAATATTTGGTACATGTATACCTATAGTCTTCATAGATACAGAATTATTGCTTTCATCTATATTTACCGGGTTCTTCTTCTTACTGCACATACTTGCATACCGGTGTTGTGATGATGTAACACAACCAGCCAGGATGTGCGCTGTGGTGTCCACAAACATAACTGAGGAATGTCTTTAAAGAAGATGAAATGACTACCGGTAATATAACCCATAAAAAAAAAATCTCTAATCCTCAAAGGGTTAACACAAAATCTGACTGACCTGTAACCGACTGTGAATGTTTTGAAGACAGTATTGCTGTTGGAATAGTACAGCAATGAAAGACATATATAGTTTGGAAAAATATAGTTTTGCCAATTTAATAGAAAAGATGACTAATTCAACCAAAATTTGACTGACCTGTGATTGTCTGTGCCCCTGTATTGAAGACAGTATTCTTGACCAGCGTCTTAAGAATGACTCCGTCCACCCTGCCGGACACAATGGAGTCGTTGAGAAGATATATGTCACTGTCAAACTCAATTGCACCCCTGACCTGCTGCACGTTTTTAGAGATCTTCGGAGCTGTCAGTAACAGGTCCAGGTTCTGGTAGGGTTCTGCGTGAATTTCAGAGAGGAAAGGAGAAACTATTAAAAAGGAAGTCCAACTGTGTCTTTAATACTGAAAGAAGACAGAAAATTCTGAGATAGAGATTGGTGAATGGTTGAACAAAATCAAATGAACAATATAAAAAGTGAGGATATTTCAAATTTGTGATCATTAGGGAATATACAAGCCCAATTTCAAATCTGCAAAATTGGCAATGTCGCTGGGATGTATTGTTGAACAACTACCCCATTTGTTCTTGCACACGAAATGACTTAAACAGAATTTTTCGAAAATTTCCTTGCAGTGCAGAATCATTTCTATCAAATCTAGCAGTGCAGCAGTACATGTTCTACTCCAGAGCTGCTACACTGTTGAATTTGATACGAATGTGGCAGCATTTGTTAAAGGGGAAAGTCAACCCTAGTATTAAGTTGATTTGAATAAAAGCAGAAAAATGAGAGAAACAGATTAGTAAAAGTTTGAGCGAAATCCATTAAGAAATAAGAAAGTCATGAATTTTTGAAGTTGTCATCAATCACACTCAATTGGCAACTCCATGACGTATCTTGCGAGCTCCTCTCCCATTTGCTCAGTATGGAAATTTTCATAAATTTGTTTCAAACAGGTTTTGTATAAAGACATTGAAGCAATGATTATATCTAAGGTGCATGTATGTTTCAATATTTTCTTTAGAGAAAATGGAAATTAATGGATTTTTGTTGTACACAGCAAATTGGAGAGGAGCTCGCAAGATACGTCATCGAGTTGCCAATTTGATGATTTGTTATTAAAAAACAAAAATGTAACGTAAGTAACCGAACATTTGCAGGGTTGGCAGAAAGTATGTTTCTTCTTCTGAAGTTTTGATACTGTCTTTAGGTACTCTAATATGTGTGCATTGTTGTAACTAAAACTAAACTCATTTACCTAACACCTGGAGTAAGAGAATAGGAGCTTAAGAATAACTCAAATCCCCAGAAAATATATGTACTTATGTTCAAAGGTGTATATATTCTTAATCATTGGCCTGTATCACTTTAGAAATAAAATATCAGAAAAGGGTTTAAATAAAGACATTCTAGCACACGGTATCATCTGCTAACACTTTACATGGGGGATGCCATTTTCTTGCTGGTATGGAGTTGTACATGAACCACTGGAAACCGTTCCAGTCAGGAAGATATTTTTAATCCTAGAGCTAAATTGCTTCTCTTCATTAAAAAAAATCCCCATATGATGGAAAATATATAACAGGTATATACATATATATTCTAAAATTTGAAATGTATAGATTTCTATTTAACTTCTCTGGTTTGCTAAATAGAAATCGATTTCTTGGGCTTGCCTGGCAGAGCAGAACATAATTTATACAACGCGCATTCTGACTATTGAAGTCCATTATCTCAAAGCAGGTGAGTGCATAGTCTGTCACTATTGACGCTCGGGAAAGTTATCATCCATAAATTTGAATTAATTTGCTCCGTCGCGTACGTCATAGTATCAAGAAAATAGATTTCTGTTTAGTAAAAAAGTAATTTTCAAAGAAATTTAAAACATATTTTCGTTTTTAGAATGCATGTATATATCTGTTAAATATCTTAAATCTCAAATGGGATTTTGTATTAGGAAGAAAGACAATTTTGCATTCGGATTAAAAATATCTTTATGTACATATCAAGAAAATGGCAGCCCCCAGGTATCGCTAGCAGACGATAAATTTTGCTGAGAAAATCCTGATTTATACCCATCTCGTATATTTTAATGCAAAACTACGTAGGACAACAAGAAGGAATAGATTACATCTTTGAATATAAGTGCATTTATATTTTGAGGTTAATTCCCCTTTAAGATTAACTCAAAACCTCTCAAAATGTAACGTGAGTAACCGTGGAATTGCCCAGGAGCGTCACAGCATGACAAACATGAGCACTGTACAAGAAGACACTAATATTATCATCATCATTATCATCATCACCATTATCATCTTCATCAGTTCTTCCTTACCTAGAGCATTGATGTTGTTGATATGGTCACGCAGAATGAGAGACTCCAAATAGACATCATCTGCAAACTGTAGAGGGCCCATCACGTTCACCACGTTTGGGTCATTAATAAGGACAACGTCGAGAGGGATGTACAACTTGTCGACGGTGCCGTCTGTAGTTATATCACCTTCTACAGTCAGTGGGGTGGTGAAGGTGTATTCCGCTGTAGAATGCAATAAACAACAAGTCAATCACTATAAAAAAACATATAAACTACAAGATATCCCTCACAGGTGGTACATGTAACAAGAATGAGTAGGCGACATTGTCATCATCATCATCACCACCACTATCATTATCACCGCTGTCACCACCATCATCATTACAATTATAATCGTCATTGACATCATCATCATTATCGTTATCATCGCCATTATTATTATTAGTAGTAGTATAGTAAAAAATTTCATCTGACAAGTTTTCTCTAACGTCAGGCATAGAATACCAGCATCTAAGTCCTTAATGTCCACTCCATCCACTATTTGACCATCAGTGACCTTCATCATCATCATCATCAACATCATCATTATCAAAGTTCACCTGACACATCCTGCTGCACAGAGAGGCGTAGAATACTATCATCCAGGTCTTCAATGTCCACTCCATCAACTGTATTCCCATCAGTGACTGTTAGACCACCACCCATGGTCACGGCTCCACCAAACGTCATGGGATCTGCAGAGTTAGACAAAGCAACAGAAAAGAAAATCTCAACAACAGTGAGCGGTTCAGCTCTGGAAAGCTATATAGCTATGCAGTAACACATTGTGGGGTAGTCCTTACAAGGACTGTTTGTTATTCTTTTATGGAAAGGAACCACCTATAACAATAACTGAAGTTCAAGTAGTTCAATGAACTGCTGTATTCTTTTAGTGTAGTATTGAAAAGAACTGATCCAAAGACAGAGCATACATCCAGAAGCATAGAGCATCTCCACTTTCTTTAAAAGATTACCATAAGTTCTTTTCAGAAATATACCAAAAGAATATGAGAGCTTCATTTCTTTTCAGAAATGACTCTTTCCTTGAAAGAATAATCAACAGTCCTTATAAGGACTACCCCAAATGGTGTTACTGCAATATCTCCTCACCATGAACACCTAAAAAGGAACGCCTTAGGACAAGTTTTATGAAAGGGTGTCTTGTCCCTTACCAGTGATATCATGATCTCCATCCAGATACACAGCTTCATCCTGTAGAAGTGAAAGGTCCACACCATCCACTGTGCCTGTTACTACTACATTCTCTGTGGCGGTGATCTGGGTATTGAATGTGTATGTTCCTGTCACCGTCTGAGCTCCACTGGTCTGAAGGACGGAAGCAGTGGTGAAGGTGACGCCATCGACGGTTCCACTTACATCAAAATCTCCTGCATAGATAGAGAACAGGGGAAAAAATAAATCAAAGTGATGAGCGATTTCCTCCTGAAGCTACATGTAGAAAAGTGATCTGTTAAAATAAATAAACAAGATGAATGTGACTGCATCTCGTACATGCCTCCGGCTAAATTCAGTAAAGTTCATGACTCAAACTGTTCTTGAAATATTGTGATAACCAGAATAAAAAATATGTAATTACATTTTAATTGCCTCTTTGACCTTTACATACAAACCCAACATTTGCTCCAAGCTTAATTTTGTCAATGATATAGGGCAAGGGTTAGGGTTGCAATCGACTATGTGTATTAGGTTAGGTTTAGGGTAACGGTTAGGGTCAGATTAAGTATATTGTTTGGTCCAGTGTTAAAGTTAAAGATAAAGTTGAGTTCTGGTCATGAGATTGAATTGTGAAAGAAACCATCTCAAAGCTAATGGGAAAGGTTGATTATATATAACACATAATAATAGGTGTATGCCGTAAGGTCTTGGTATCACCAAAATGATAAGAAATTGACCGTCACTCCTGCTGAGAGTCGCATGCACTGCACACAAAAATGTGTATATGGGACTACACACAAATGTTCAGCCCCAACATTTCAGCTGTTTCTTGTCATATTTCGAATGCGAGGGCATCTGAAGAGCAATCCTTTTCAGGGGACATTTCTCCTATGATAACCTTCTACAACTAACATAAAAAGAATGAGAAAGCTCACAAATTATTTTTCACCTTTCCCAGAACTCATCAACCTTCCTTCTAAGTATTCTGTCAGTGTAGCACAGTAAAGCATTGTCACCCATATATAAAGGCATTGCTTTCTTACCATTTGCAGTGATTTGACCAGTGAAAGTCTTTAGCCCCGTTATGGTATGATCACCGGAGAGCGTCACCACCTCAGTCATATCCACGTCATCCACTGTCCCTGTAGTAGTCAATTCTCCTGTCACATCGATACCTCCGCTTATCGTCAAGGTGACAGATATATCCTTGCAGGCAGAAAAGTTGACAAAGCAGGTATAATTATCATCCTCATCATCAATCTGAGACATTTAGGGGAGCAATATACTGACCAAAATATATGAGTTTAGCATCTTAGTCACATTTTTTTTTACCAATTCTGATTTTTCAGAGCTCTGTCATTAAGATAGACAGTTAGGTATATCTAAATACAAGATTACTTGTCAGAGGTTCTTTTTGTTTACAAGGAGTTTCACAAGGACCAATTTACACTACAACAATATTTACTGCAGTTTAAATTTGTACCTGCAATAAAAGCAAAGATTTGCTTAGCAAAAATTATACTTACTACATCAACAGTTGTATCGATAAATTCATCATACAAATCCTGAACGTTGATGTCAGTGTTCACAAGGTTAGAGGTTACCGAAAGTGTCGAAGGTGCAAGGTCGCCTACAGCCTCAAAAGAGGCAAATGTCTTCTGACCTGTACACAACAAACAAGAGAAAAAACATAGAGTTGGAGCTTTGTATCAGTCTCGGTATGTGGAGTTCAATCACACATGTGATGAACATGCAATCATGAGATTACTACAAGACCCCCTGCTGAGACATTTCCTCTGAAGTCCACCAAATTTCATATGGATGAAATCAAACAAAAATATGGAAAAGCATTTATATGCACTTAGTAAATTCACTAGGAAAGCCTCTGGGTAGATTTGCAATCTTGATTAATAGCGGCGATAATATAACCATGACCAGCGATGCTAGACTTATCAACCAATAAAGGCTTACTCTAGTAGTACTTCTTTAAAATGTATGCTTTTCAAGCAGTCTCTTAGACAGATTTATACAGAATTTAACTCATTTCATTTCTTATGAAAAAGATGTTCAAGAATACTTTAAAGACAAATAGCAGATTGCACAACTGCACATATTGAATGCTGATTGAATCATTTGATTAAATCATTGATTTGATTTTTTTTTTCTAAGAAAAATCAGTAATTTAAACCAATTCTGGGAATTTTAATATTTTTTTCTTAGTATAAATAAAATGCCAAAGTAAACAATTATTGGTTCTACAACATTATGCTCTGGCAACAACTGTTCTGCAGTCAAGTTACAATAATCAAATTCCTAACTTCAATCCTGGACCCCAACTCTAAATCTAACCCTAACTCTAACCCTAACTCCAACATCAAACCCAATAACAAATTAACAGCCCTAAATTTATCTCTTTGATGAAATAAAGTCCAGAGCAAATGCTGCTGGAGTAAATGTTACATGTAGATCACCAGGGCCCCGTTTCATGAAACTTGTTATCAATAACAAGTTGCAATAACGGTTATAAGCTACTGAAATCCTTGCATCTGATTGGCTGAAAGCAAATTTGTCATAGAAATTGTTGCAGTTGTTACTGATAAAAAGTTTTATGAAACGGGGCCCAGATAATTACATACCCACAACAGTCTGAGGACCTGTATCCAAGAGTACAGTATCGGGAAGTTCATTATCCATGGTCGTAAGCATGTTTGCGTTGGTGTTCTTTTTGTCAATGATCCTTTGCAACTGTGCAGCTTCCTCATTGGTCAGGACAACATCACCTTCAACTTGAACTAACAAAGACATATACACAGTATAAAAAATATATATTTTGAGACACAAGGGCTCAGTTTTCATCTCCTACAGTACAGTGAGATTTCCTTGCGTCACTTTCATGTATGGGGGGGAGGGGGGTCTGTCTCTTTGAATTTTGTTTTTAGCGCTCGTCTTTTCATCGCAACTCTTTTAAAGTTTTCAAAAGGTCTTTCAGAGCCTTCCAGGTCTTAATTGCTCAACACTCCCCAATGTCAAGGCAAATACACACACACACCAAAAGACATGTGGATAAAAAGGTTTGATATTCCCTTCATCTAACTTCTCTTTGTTGTATTACTTTACTTTTCCTAGCCACTAGATAACACCACCGATGGCACACTGGTTCATGTCTCGGGGATCTTGTGATCTGCAGGGCTCTGGGAGCAGGGAGGCAATTCAAACATCTAGTAATAAGAGAGCATAAAGAGTAACCAAGCACTTACTATCTTCTAGGACGATGTCGTCTGCTGAGATTCCTTCCAGGAAGGAAGCATTTCCACTATAAGTAAAATTGCCAAAGTCAACCGTAACCAGGTCTGGCATCTCATGGATGATAGTGGTATGCATGATGGTGACATTCTGATACTCGGTTTCACTGGCGTTGCACGCTTCTTCGGACACATCCAAAAAATTTGACAAAATGTTAACAGGGGCAAACTGAAGCTTGAACAAGTTTGTCTCGCTTTCGTCTTGTTCTGAGTGGCTCGCAAGGACCAAGTCCGCCCTATAATTCGCATAGGTCACGGAAATGGCGTTGACGGGTAGTGCAAGAGATGACTGATTGAACTGTTTGGACGATTCTTGGAATCTCCAACCGTCATATTCGTAGACAGTGATGCTTGTAGCGGTGTGTATGATGAGAGTGATGAACCCTTTGTTCTCGCTAATAACAGTGTACCAGCCACGGATATCTGCAATCTCCAGGCACTGGAACGGTAGAAACCGATCATTGTTATACTTGTAGATGACGGACTTTGGCGTTCGACCTAAAATGTAAACAAAGTTACGTCACGCTGGGAGAAAAGATAATTATTTATTTTGCTTAGTATAACACATTGAAAAATAATTTCTCTGTGCTTTTGTAATTATTCTGGCTTCCTTTCCTACTTCCATGGCACATAGTGCTTTACAACCTGGAGTCAAGAGAAATAACTATAAAATGAAAAAACCCAGACAACTGCATAGCTTACAAAATTAACTTTTTTTAGGTTATTTACAATAGAAGGCACAAAGTTCACCTGAAACAATAGAAATATTCCTTTTTGCAAGATTTTGTAATAACAGTTGTACATTTATAAAGAGCTTAAATCTAACATTTCTCAATGCTTAACCGCATTCATTAGATTAAATTGCTAATCCACACATACAGAGTACACTCTCCGTTCTACTGGAGGGCTTATTTATAGACTGATTTGAATTGCTGATTTCAATTTCTGTTTCAAAATTTTTTTTAAAATTCACTATCCCTGATAGATAGGATAAGAACTGGCAAACCTTTTTCTTCATATGTGTTGGCAACCAGAAGAAATACTTCTAGATCAAAGCCCGAGCCAAACGTGAAAACGTCCATATCGAGGGCACTGTACGTTTTGATCGTCTGAAAGGTCTCAAATTTATGGAGATGGAGGTTGTAAAGGAGAATCTCCGAATCTGCTACAGGGTCACCGTATATAGTCGCGCTGCTCGCCAGGCCGAGAAAAACAAAACTGAAGACACAGAAAGGAACGATGCTCACGAGGTTGGGTTTGGGGAAAACAGCAAACTCATCCATATGTCCACCTGAATAGAGCCACAATAGAACCAGAAGTGTTTTAGCGATTAGCAT